>JAOYMR010000008.1:17440080-17452145 GCA_025802075.1 Tenebrosternarchus preto | reverse complement strand
CCTGTAGAGCTGATCTTAGCCTGTAGGGCTGGTGTTAGCCTGTAGAGCTGATCTTAGCCTGTAGGGCTGGTGTTAGCCTGTAGAGCTGATCTTAGCCTGTAGGGCTGGTGTTAGCTTGTAGAGCTGATCTTAGCCTGTAGGGCTGGTGTTAGTCTATAGAGCTGATCTTAGCCTGTTGGGCTGTTGTTCTTGGATACACATGCAGTTATGCCAAAATGAGAATGAATTCTATTGCTGTTGGACTGTCGGCAAGAATCAGAAGCTGTCTGGTGTCTTAGACTGTGGGTTTGCATTGGGTATCCATGTATAAAGGCAATGATGATGTGATGTTTCAGGGCCTCTATCATACACCAGCATCAGCTGATCAAACCCACTGCTAAAATGGTCTGAACACAAATAATATATATATATATATTCAGCTACGTTTAGCCATATTAACCACATATCTGTTTATGGTATGATTGTCACTATTATATAATTATTTGCACACACAACCCCCTTTCCCACAAACCAAACCAATAGGAGTGCTAGAAAAAAAGTCTATATAATGAGAGCTTGAAGGTTTTGTGTTTTTTTAGTATTTATGGGATGATGTATTAGCTCAAAGCCAACTTCATTAAAATAAATCGTCAGTATGATGCTACAAATCTTGTTTTAATTTATTTTTATTTTATTTTCATCAGCCTCTCTTTTCTTGGGTTTAACAGTCTTGAGGGGATTGTTTACAGCATTGATACAGCACTGATCCCACCAGTGGCACTACTGTACAACCAGGCCTTCTCTCTCCGAAATAAAACACCTTCGTTTCTCTTTCTCAAGGACCTCACCCTCACTTAGAGGCCATGGTTACGTGGCTGTGTTCAACGCCTCATGGATGTCAGAGCCCTCGGGTTTAAGCCTTAATTTAGGCCAGTTTCTTAGTCGTGGTTTTCAGCAGTACAGAGACAGAATGCACAAGTACAAATCACTGAACACATTTACCCAATATCAGGACCTGCATACACAAAAAGGCTCTGCAAAATCACATGAACATCAAAAAGAGTTCTGAAATGAGCTGTGAATCATCAAGTTGGATCAAAATCATCACTGTGGATTTAGGCCTTAAATATTTACGGTAACTGCAAAAACAGACATCTTTGTAGTCTTACACAAAAGGTGTACAAAATATGAAGCTATGAAAAGTATGCACATATTTTAGCGCTTTTTCCAGAGAACATTCTTCATTGCATAAACTAATTTGGCGTTAGAATCACTATTTACAGTCACAAGTCAGTGCTATCAGAAACAGTACTTTACATACCGTGGCACTAATCATATTTGTTGCCTATCTGTTAACATTTAAAAAAATGTCCCATTTTTGAGACTTGGCCAAGTTCTCTAATAAAAATGAGAATAACTGCTATGTTATTGTACCGACTCAACGTAAATGCCCATGTAATCTTCAAAGTTCCGGACCAGGGACCTCAAATGGAATTTAACCCCAGGTGGGATAACTGTGTTCTGGACAGGGGTATCAGGCAGTGTCTGCACGATGGAGGAGCTTCTCCAATATACATAAAGAGTGTAGATAGGGAGCAGAAAGCTCAGTTTCACACTTTATGATGCCCCTACACCATGCAGGTGGCCACACCCACACTGGGGGAAGTAGGGTAATGGGTAGTGTAGTTTTCACCTAACATTTGACCTTAAGCTTGAGCGTGTAAGATAAACCATCACGTGAAATGATAACGTACTGGTATGTCCTTTAGGATAACGACAGGGACATTTCCCTAATGAACAAAAGTGGTAATAAAACTGGACAACATGATGCAAAGCTGATTTATATCTTCTTGCTTAGCCTTATACAGGATGTACAAAGATGCCTTTAATGTCTCTCACAGATAATTTTGTATGCTTCTGCATGTGTGTGTTTGTGATGAAAAAAGGGAGTCACTCTTGGATGTTCTGGCCCCCCTGGCACGCTTCTGCTCCCTCGGAGAAGCTCTTGGTGGCTGGACTCTGCCACTCCAGGCTTGGGTCCACGCAGGTGGGCGAGGCAGAGGTGGTGCCCCCAGGGTCAGGATGCCCAGGAGTGGCACCCCCTGCACTGGACGCACGGCCGCTGTGCACAGTGTTAGCATCGAGCATCTCCAGGAGAAGGTCGTACAACAGGACAACATTCTTCCTCTTCATATTGGAAAGGTGCTCCATGCCTTTGTTGCTAGAGACAAGAGGAGAAGGGGATTTATGGGAAATGGAGTTTTTTTGTCGATGTGGTCTTTTGTAGACTGCTCTTTGATAGAGGCTTTTTCTTCTGAACCAGGAAACCAAAATTCTGAACACTGAACATGGGTTTTCAAACCACAGCCCACAAAGTCCTGGTACTAGAGATTTTCTACCTAGGAGAGTCAGAAAATAGAAATAATGCCAATCAGCTACATTAATTGATCAATTAACTACCATTGACAGATTTGTCAAAAAAATAATAATTTACATAGACTTCCATAGGGCATAATTACAATGTGTGATTCACCACCACTCAAAACTCATTTAAACCACTGTGTTAAATAACATGTTTTTGGTCAGAGAGGCAGTGATGCTGACAGAGCCCACACACACACACAGTGATCCTCTTTTGTTTTGAGCTTCATAGTGGTGAGTGGGTCCTAACAGAGGCAGCTCTGCTGTTTCGATCATGAAGGAGGAGATTCTTCAGTGTGTCCAGGGCAGTTCGTGGTGTGGTTCAGGTCACTCTCCTTCTTTTTTCAAACCTCATTCTTTCTTCCCAGAGTACTATTTTCCAGTGATTGCACTGTTAATGGTTAGAGCCCCAGTCCCTGCACTTAGACCTGCTCACTTAGGATGGTAATGGTATGGGTGGCCTAAAAGATCAAAGACATTTTCCCATCTAAAACACCTCAATTCTGACATAGTGCCTTGCAAGACACCCACCTAGGAAACAAGGATCATATCAGATTCATAATGTGTCATAATAAAAAATATGGCTTTTGAAGGTAGAAATCCAAGGTAGAAACTTCCATGTGCTTTGCTATATCAATTTCATAACAATGTTATAATATAATAAAAGTCAAATATAGGTAGACATTAATAAGTTAATATCAATTTCATAACAATGTTATAATATAATAAGTCACATATAGGTAGACGTTAATAAGTTATCAATTTAATAACAATGTTATAATAAAAGTCACATATAGGTAGACGTTATAAGTTAATATCAATTTCATAACAATGTTATAATAAAAGTCACATATTGATAGACGTGAATATCATTTTGTCAAAGCTATTGAATCTCTACATTTCAAACCGGTCAAATTGACCATCCCAGTTATTCTAGTGTTAATCCGACCTTCGGTCACTCAAGTCCTCGAATAATGACCTCCACACTCATATGTAAAATAAATAACTGAGTTCAAACAGTTGAATTGATCCCTAGAGATTCGTTAATATTCACACTCTTTATTCTGATCTAATATATCTTCAGAAGTGATGGTTTTGCCTTTGACTACATGACACTCTTTGAGGTACTAAAAACTTTTGGAGGTGGTAAAACAGGGCATTTGCCAGTGGTTCACTCTTTCACTGTTGTCACTCCTTGTGACTGTGCCACTATCAATTTCTCTGTGCTAGTACGCCTATGCTGTGGTTTCCAGTTCAAATTCCATGTCTAAAGTATCTATACATCTGCAACTGATATCTGCAAACCACAAAGCACTCCTGTGTGAAACCTTATCAAACAGATCGTTATCAGACTGTCCTTGTACATAATAAATGCTCTGAGCCCTCAAAAATAAAATTTAGTGTCCCACAAGGATCAGTACTGGGTCCCGTATTATTCTTATAAAATATGCTAAAATGATTAAAATGATTAATGATTAAATGATTAATGATTAAAATGATTTGTAAACATGGTATTAGTGTCCAGCTGATGAAGGACCTCTGTCTGAAATGTCCTGTTTCTTTGGAAACCTTCACTATACATCTCTACCATCCTACTACAGTACACTGCAGTTGTTCATCTGTAATATCATATATATATATATGAACTACGTATATGAACTACGTAAAGATCAAGGTGCTACAGCTTCGACCCAAAGCTGCAAGAAGCAATTTATCAAATATTCTAATAAATCTCGATGGTTTTTCAGTAAAATTGTGTTTTTTTCAGTAAAATCACTGACAAATGTAATGGTACTAAAAGTGCTTTTCTCAATTTATGTCTCGATTACTAATCCAGAACATATACTTTCCTCATCGGATGCAGAGCAATTGTTTCACACTTTTATCTCATCAAGATTGGATTACTGTAATGGTCTTCTAATTGGATGCTCTAAAAAAGAACCTACAGCTGAATAACCTTAAATAACCTCCAACTCCTACAGACAGCCAGAGTCTAGAAAACTAGAAAAGTCAACCACAGGACTCCTGTTTCTCCGCTTTGCACTGAGCTCCCAGTTAAATTCCAGATCGATTTAAAAATTTGTTTGTGGACAGTAGAGCTGTCCCATGAAATCTGAGTGAACTTACTGCATACTATAACCCACCTTCCGACTGCGCTCTCACAACGTAGAGTTTCTTTTAGTTCCTTTCTCCTATAAAGCTCCTGAGTTATGCAAAAACCTTCCAGCTCTAATCTGAGACTCAGTCACACTCCCAATTTTTAAATCTAGGCTACAGTCTTACTTATTTACTCACAATTTTAATTAGTCTTCTGTATATAAAGAAGCCTGGAGCCCCCAGTCGATGAGTTTTCTGGTAATCTGAGATGTTGATGCTGTCGACCAGCCACTTCATGTGTTTATTCTGGTTTGTGACGATGATCGGGGTGGAATGCAATATCTCAGAGTGTCCTCAGGACTGTGGTCACCCTCTGATCTTCCCTTTTAGTAACGCTACTGTAGTTAAACTGCCGAAACTACATGCTAATCATTGCCACATCTACTGTATATGGATTGGTCACATGGTCTTCACCTTTCCTCATCTAATCTAATCTTTATTTGCAAACTATTGCAGAGATGATGCCAGACTTGCTTATCAGCTGCAAAACATCTAAGAAAACCACCTGGTCCAGCCAGTAAACCATACAGGCCAGCAGATCGGATGCTGCTCCCGCCCACTCTAGACTCACATGTGCAATTACGGCTCCACATCTCCACTGAAGGGACTTGAAATAATGATATAAACACTGGTTACTAGCTGTGCTACTCAATGGAAGAGGAGTCTTGGTCCTCTCAAGGTTTCTTCCAGTACCATAAGGGTTTTGTCATGACACTGTCACCCTTGGATTTTATACACATACATTTATAAAGCTGCTTTGTGACAACTTGTGTTGTAAAAAGCACTTTATAAATAAATTTGACTTGGCTATTATTGACTGTGTGTCCACTGTCTAGTGTCCCTGTGTTTAACCCAGTGTTGGAACATCAGCGTTATATGATAATTCTGTGTTACAGCTTCCACAGTGTGACATTCCATTCTTTCAATGGCTAAAACACTCCATATTTTTCCTCACACTGGAACCAGTAAGATAGTGAGTGGTGACGACACCAGCAAACGTTTCAGTTCCCAGTTTGTCTCATGTTTAATATCCACTCCATGATCACTTCTCTGTTAACTGACTGACCCCCCCCACTTTACTGTCAGGAGGGTGGTGGAAGCAGGTGTGGGGTTTTATAAGTTTGTTAAGTCAGGAGTAGAACTGCAGCAATTTAATGTCATTATTGTTTATGTTTTGAATGTCCTCAAATTTGCATAATTACCATATGGGTGTTGCATAAATCAACATAAAAATTTATGTTGATAAAGTAGTTCTGTAAACTACTCCTATATAAAAACATAAATCAACGTTTATATTGTTCTGTAAACTACTCCTATATAAAAACATAAATCAACGTTTATATCGTTCTGTAAACTACTCCTATATAAAAACATAAAACAACGTTTATATCGTTCTGTAAACTACTCCTATATAAAAACATAAAACAACGTTTATATCGTTCTGTAAACTACTCCTATGTAAAAACATAAAACAACGTTTATATCGTTCTGTAAACTACTCCTATATAAAAACATAAAACAACAACGTTTATATCGTTCTGTAAACTACTCCTATATAAAAACATAAAATAACAATGTTTATATGACACACACACACTCACACACACTCACACACAGTACCTGAGATGGCGTATGTGTGAGAGCAGCATGAGTAGGTGGGCGAGTCGTGCTGACTGCTGGGATGTGGACAGACCCGTCCTGGCGATGGCCCACACCAGAGCGTCAGTCACAGCATCCAGGAGGCGGAGCAACCGTGCCCTGCTCTCTAGCTCCTCCCCTGTCTCTGGGGAAGTCATGTCTGAGGAAAACACACACACACACACACACACACATGCAGTGTTGTCAGGAAGTCATAATACTCTTTTGACCTGCATATGATTAGCAAGTGATTATTCTCAAAATTACCCTGAAAATAAATTTATTGACAAACCCAAAGAAAAAAAAAATTACTTGAGACTCACCAAATAAACAGCTGTGGAATATATATGGAATCATAAATGATCATATTTTTTTTAAGTAAATGCATTAATTTAATACATCTTTTGTCATACAGAGATAAATGTAGTAAAGCTCCTAAATACACACACAGTGCCAATACATACCCCAACCTTTATACACAAACATATGCACATGCACACACACACACACACACACTCACACACACACACACACACAAACACAAACACTCTCTCTCTCTCTCTGCCAAGACAACCCAGCACCAGACACATGTACATAACCACAAACACATATACTCTCTCACTTACTCACTCATTCACACACACAGACTCTCACACATACACACACACACACACACACACACACACTCACACATACTGGAGTTGAGCAGGATGAGGGCTTTGAGGCACACGTACTCCTCCTGCTGAAGCTTCAGCTCCCGGAATCTAGAGGAGCCTGCAAGGAGCATGTCAAAGATCTCCATGATCCCCTCCACACAGCTCCCCTCCTCCCTGAGAGAAGAAAAGAGAGGGAGGGAGAGAGAGAAGGAAAAAGGAGAGTTAGAGAGGGAGGTGGGGAGGCAGAGGGTGAGCGAGGGAGGGAGAGGAGAGGAGAGAGTAACATCTGTGTCAGTGTGGTCAGTGTGGCCTCCTCTGAGGTAATAACAGGAATGTTATATGTTATCAGCACTGCCATGGCTGCAGCTACACTGTGCTTTCACAGCATTAATGCTGCTACCCAGGTGGAGCCGAGTGGATTTGGGCGGAGCCAAGTGGATTTGGGCGGAGCCAAGTGAATTAAAGCGGAGCCAAGTGTAACGGGATGGAAGGACAACTTAAGGCCATTTCCCACTGTAATCAGGCAAAGTGATGATCTTCTTCTATTAGAGGTCTGTATCTCCGAGCGTCATTGAAAAGTCTCCAAAAACAACCACCCACACACACCCACACACCTCACTCACCCCCACACACACACAAACACACTACTCTTTCACACACACACACACACACACACACACACACACACACACACACACACACACACACACACAGTGCATTATACAGTATTACTGCATGTACCACACACTTATCTACTTATTGTGTAAGAGTGGCTGCAAATAACACTGTGTTATGGGAACACAGAGAGGCTCGTTAAGACACTGGCGATAATCACCGTGGAAGAGTGAAATTAGACTCCTCATGCACTCATGCACAAAAAGACACATACAAGTCATCACACACACACCACCACCTCAGTCAGTGCTTTGCAACGCAAAAAAAACACCTGTAAAAGCCACACATAAATAATTTATCAAAATCCAAATCTTATCACCAGCATAAAATATCATTTTGATTAATAACACTATAATACATTTTGATGGAAGAACATCCTGTACACACAAGGTCACACGAGAAATTAAAGATTATTTTGGAGGTCAGTAAAACTTCATCTGACTTCAGTGAGCCGCTCAGTGCTCCACACTGTAGTGCTGGTGTGAGACTCCGCCCCAAGGGCATTGTCATAAGTGCAGTGGGCGGGGCTTTTGCAGACTTTTCAAACTCCTTTTTTTCTTTTTTGTTGTTTTTGTTTTATATCACCGTTTCTAACGCTGTTTAGCACCTCCTTATATTGGCCAACTTGTGCAAAGTTAGTCCCAAGTTCTGCAGGGTCTCCTTAACCCTCTTGGGTTACTCCTCTCGGAACACTGACCAGCTGGGTAAGCTTCCACAGCTTAGCATATTAGACATGTCCAAGGCTGAAACATTTAGCCTGCTTGTATGACACTCAGGTCATGTGCACAGCCAGGACGTGCAGTGTGTGGGAGGAGCAGGATGAGCACCTCCTCATGAGCTTGGGTTCACCACGTAGAGGCCCTTACCTGCTGAGGGGATGTAGAAAAGGGGAGGTGGGTGCTCACCTGTTGAGCTTGAGGTCTGGGGAGAAGATGAGCTTCCCGGGGTGATCGACAGATCTCCACATGAGCCCCAGCATGAGGACCTCCAGCCAGCAGCACTCCAGCAGCTGCACCTGGTGGGACAGGCTCAGCTCCACGAAACCTGCCATTGCACAACAGAAACGTACCTCAGCACACACACACGCCAACGCTCGCACGCCAACGCTCGCGCGCCAACGCTCGCGCGCCAACGCTCGCACGCCAACGCTCGCACACAAGACTTTGTGGCTATGCAGCAGGTCAGAACAGTAATGCTTAAGGACACACACACACACACACACACACACTGCTCTGAAGGCTCTAGGTTTGGGTAAGCAATGGTCAAACCAGCATGACGACGGGAGCAGACGTCCATTGTACCCTGTTCCCTCCTCTATAACCTGCGTCAGCCCTGTTCCCTCCTCTATAACCTGCCTCAGCCCTGTTCCCTCCTCTATAACCTGCCTCAGCCCTGTTCCCTCCTCTATAACCTGCCTCAGCCCTGTTCCCTCCTCTGCATTATGGAAAAAAAAACTATTACTGGATCAATTTGGCTTCGGTCTCCAGTCAGTTCTAGCACATTTAACTACCTGCTGCGATCACAAAGGGACTAGGGAGAGACATGATCTTCCCAAGTCATAATAAACCTTTTCCAAAATCCATCAGGGCTAAAAGTATGCGGAAACGAGGCCGCAGCGATGCTGGATTTGAGCTGACGTGGGCGGGGCAGGCGGGCCTGAGTGCGCCATTCTCCGCTTGACCTTGGCAGCGGCGTTGCCCTAGAAGATAACGACGAAACGAGCCCAGAAAGACGCCGACCACACACTCCCCGTCGCTGAAGCTCGGCCTGGTCTGCCCTGAACTTTTTACTTTTCAAATTCAGTTTGAAGAGAGAAGGGGACGGTGACCAGCAGCCTGAGGCCTACAGGAACAGAACTGGAAAGGCACCCGAAGTTGTTTTTAACATCCGAACAGTAAGTGAGCCTGTCATACAGAGGGTTAAAGGCTTATGTGACACTAAACCTGAAAATCTAAAAAACAGAATCTGTTTGCTCTTGGAAACTTTTTTGAAGACCTGTCTAAAAAAGGAACCCGATTGTGAAGTGCTGTATTAATAAATGTCATTGGCTTTTTAATGCTATTTTAATATTAAAACATTCCACCACTGAACCATTATACACAGTATAAAATGGGTCCTTAATGAAAAGAATTAAGAAAAGGTAGCATCACTCATCTCTGGGGTTATTTAACAGAGCTTTGGAAAACAGAAAACATTACATTTTAAAAAATTATTTAAAAAACAATTTGGGAACAAGGCATAAAAGGTTGTTCATGTTAATCACACACACACACACACACGCATACGTGCACACGCACACACACACACACACACACACACACACACACTAGCACACACGTGCACACGCAGACCCCCCCACACACACACCCCCTCCCCACCCACACCCATGCTGACCTGGTATCTTCTTGGCCCAGCTGATCATGAGCACAAGCTCTCTGTCAGCGAGGTTGGTCAGTGACATCATCATGCTGGCCTCCGTGTACGGCTTCTTCAGCTGCTGCCGCAGAAAGATCTGGGGCGGCTCGGCCGCCACGATGCAGCGCACCAGCTGCTCGGGCGACAGCGGGCGACCCTCCGACGGCGACGGGAGGAGACAGAGGGGGGCCTGCTGATACCGCTGGGGGTGACCTCTGACCCCGGCCGAGCCGTCTCTGGGCAGGGGTGCGCGGCGATGGCGAACGCCTCGATACCCACACCGTTCTCGTCTCACACCTACGATTTAACAACAAGAACAAGGATGGCAGGAAAGTTTGCTGAACTTCCTTGGAAAGGTGGCTAATATGTCCATATGTTATCATTATTACTATTATTGTTTTTTTTATTAGTTTTGTTTTTTTAATTACTGTTGTTGTGATTGTTATTGTGTTCAGTTAAATCAGACTCTACATCTTTGAGGATATCATGAGTATTTCTTGGCAATTTAAAAACACGTTTTGGTGTTTAGCAACTGTTTGTTGATAGCAAACATCAGAATATCTAAATATGCATGATGCACTTTTCAAGAATCATGATTTTATGTATTGTAGTATTGTAGTATTGCCCAGCCCTTGGGCTAAAGTAGATTAAAAGTTTTGAATTTGACCGTGAATAAAGGATTTGACAGAGGCATGTGGATAAACTCCCCCTACAGTGACCCGGTGTGCCATCTCAGCTCTTCCCTGCCACTCTCCAGCCTGGGCGTGTCCAGGGGCTTAGAGCAGGCACCCCCGGGCACCCTGAGCACCCTGAGCACCCCCGGGCACCTACCGCACTTCATCATGCCCACTTCGTAGCACTTGCGGAGCCTGCAGGCCTGGCAGCTCTTGCGGCGGTTCTTATCGATGGTGCACTGATTGGTGGCCGGACAGATGTAGTCGTTGTGTCCTGGAACAGATACCAGCATCACACTTAACTACAGGTCACACACAAACGCTTCATGATAACAGGATACAGTAAACAACAACCTAATCCTTACCTAACAGGTAATCAATTGATCATTAATGCCAATAATTCATAAATGCTACAATTGATTTGAGATGTTTACTAGATGCACCACACAGTAGTGTGCAGTGCGGGAGTGTTCTGAGTAACACATGATCAGAACCAAGTGTTATGATCTGTGTCACCTGACACTTTTCTCCCTAAATCACACTAAAAAAGCTCAATAGGCAAGTATACGTCTCACATGTTCAGTATACGTATGACATGTTCAGTATAGGTCTCACACGTTCAGTATACGTCTCACATGTTCAGTATACGTCTCACACGTTCAGTATACGTATGACATGTTCAGTATACGTCTCACATGTTCAGTATACGTCTCACATGTTCAGTATACGTCACACGTTCAGTATACGTCACACGTTCAGTATACGTCTCACATGTTCAGTATACGTCACACGTTCAGTATACGTCTCACGTTCAGTATACGTCACATGTTCAGTATACGTCTCACACGTTCAGTATAGGTCTCACATGTTCAGTATAGGTCTCACACGTTCAGTATACGTCTCACACGTTCAGTATACGTCTCACATGTTCAGTATACGTCTCACATGTTCAGTATGAATCTGTGCCACTAATACACTCAGCACCTTCTGTTGATCAATTTGAGTAAAATGTGTTGATCAATTATTAATGCTGCTTTTCATATGTGCTCCACCCTCTGATAATTATTAGAGTTGTTGTTTAATAAGTAAATTGTTTAGTAAAATAGTATCATTCAAATCAAATATTTTATTATATAAAACAAAAGTAGAGTGTATAAATTATTATTAAAATTAACAGTCAAAATGAACCAAAATTAATAATATTTAAAAATTGAACAAACTCCTAGATAACATCCAGCCTGCTATTGCTCATTATTATAAGTGTAATCAGAAAGCTTAAGGTGTTTAAGGTGAGTTACTGGATCTCCTAATTAAGGAGAGGAGTGGAATCAACATAAGCAGGAGGCAGAACAAGATGGACTGACCTTGGCTGGGCTAGGGTGTGTGTGTGTGTGTGTGTGTGTGTGTGTGTGTGTGTGTGTGTGTGTGTGTGTGTGTGTGTGTGTGTGTG
>JAOYMR010000008.1:17409008-17422955 GCA_025802075.1 Tenebrosternarchus preto | reverse complement strand
TCCAAGTATCCCTAAGCACTTTGTAAGTCGCTCTGGATAAGAGCGTCTGCCAAATGCCGTAAATGTAAATGTAAAATCTATACAGTGACTCTAGATGTGAGGACTGACTGGTGACTTCGTTGGAAGACCGAGTAGTGGTCAAGGCAGAGAAATGTTTATATTTTATCTATTGCTTTTAATTTGACATTGATGTCTTTTTTCTGTTGCCAACGACACACGCAGTAAAACCCTGCGTGAAGTATCTGCACTGGTATCAAAGAGCAAATTCACCACATTTACCAGGCTTCTGTTATTGACAATGTCCAGCGCAGGAAAATCCTAGCAAAGGATCGCTCCATCCTACACTCAGCTCTTGTTCCCGTAATGCAATACTCTTCCCATATTAGTCTAAGGTCAAGTATCCAGGAGTCAAAGACATATAAACACAATACATAATAAAGACAGAGGCAAACAAAACGAGGAAACACAAAGAATCACAAAAGCTAAGCATGGATTCCTAGTGACTGACAACACAAGACAGAAAGACAATAGGTAAAAATACACAGGCAGATTAGGAGAAGTGAGGTAATGAAGGGCAGGGATTTACAAAACAAGAGACAAGACACAGACTAAACTGAAACAAAACAAACAAAACATGACACACATGATGCATAGCGCCATGGGAACCGTAACATCAGAGAGTGAGACCATGACACAAAAGTGTTTTGTTGTCTCCACACCAGTCTGCTGTAACATCAGCACCCAATGAAAAACGTTTTAACACCTTTAGATCAAATGTCCAAGAATAATAAGGTCAATTCTACTTGCCAACCTAAACTTTCTAATGCACTAGAACCATGATGGCAGCTTTTTCTTTACCTGTCAAATTGTACAGCAAGTGTCCACTATTTGTACTCCAAAAAAAGAGAAAATGACTACAGTTTTGAAATAGGGGTTTTATCACATTAAGATTTCAGCATTTATGAATGAAGAATTTCACCCTTTACTTGCTCACACAATGCTTTACTTATTAGGAAAAACACATTTATATCTATGCTGGGTCTATACACTGTACACCTTACTGGAGGAAGCACGTCGATATCTTAGTTCACAAGCTTTCGCTGGTGCTCTAAATCACTTTGTTCTAGAAGATTTCACACTTTGTCATTTCATAAGATTAGTACATGGATTGGACCCGGATAAGATTGTAACTGCATTTATACTTGATAATCAAAAGCATCTATGGTTAGTCACTCTGAAATATAAACTTGTGATTGTAATGTGGCCTGTAAAATTTGAAAATCAACCTGTAGGTTGTTTGTAGTTTTTTTCCCCCAAACAGCAGTGTAAGTCCAAATGTCTAATAAGCATCTAGTTTAATCTGGGAACTAGCTGTGCATCCTCCATGATCAGCCCTTACACAGTCGTGGAACACGTGATACAGTGTTGTGCAGGGCTTTGATGGCTGAATGTGGTGTAGAGAGATGGATGTATTTTCAGTTGCACATACTATCTGGATAAAAATGGGTCATTTATAAAAATTAGCAGAAACCAAAAAATCTTCACACTACATTTATTTAGCCAGTTAATTAGATCAACTATGGTAAAATAACACAAACTCACACCACTCAGTGGGATGTATGTTTGGGTTAACTGCGCTATGACTAAAAAAACACTCTCCTCGTTCAAACTTTCCTCCCCTTGTACCAACTTATGTACCAACTCCCCTTGTGACAACTTATGTCTTACAGGTGCTATGAACCTCTGAGCTGTCAGCAGAAGTTACTGAGGGGATGTTAAAAAGACGATCAAAATGGGGCTTTATTGAAACAACCAACAGCCAAGATGGCAGTATTGTCCTCATTGACTGGTAGATCTATAATAAAGTCCATGAACAGGAGGGACACTGAGGAGCATGCAGGTGTTCCAGAGTTCCAGCTGGGAGTTGTCATGGGGTCTTAGTCCAGGTACACCATCAACAGTAGGTGATGTAATACTTCCACATCACCATGGAGATGTGGCTACCAATGACAACCACCATAAAGTTACTGAGTGTGCACCATGCTTGCATGACCTGTCCTCACGGAGGTGTGCACACAAGGCAACCAGCTTCCTTCTAAATGGTTCAGGGACGTAGGTCCCCTCGGCTGGACAGTGTCCCAGCAGTCCGCGACACCAGAATGTGGATGCAGGACAGGGTGTCGGCCTTAGTGTTCTTCAATCTGGGCTGGTATGCAATGATAAAGTGGAAGCGGTTGAAGAAAAGGGTCCACTATACCTGACAAGGTGTGATGTATTGGGTGTGACATGTACTCTAATCTGCAGTGGTCTATGAACAGGTGGGCTACACTCCTTGAGGACCAACTTGATAGCAAGTAGTTCGCAGTTCTCCATGTCATAGTTTCATTCTCACAACTTCAGATTCTTTGAGAACGGAGGCAACTGAACACAGGTCAATCCAGATCTTTATGGATAATGCTAGAATAGAATGGGAACTGTGGTAAAGCATCATTTAAGGGAAGTTGAACGCCTCTTCGGAATAGTGGCATCAGGGCAGATAATGCCCTGGTAGGTAGGATCTGCCCATCTCCATGGATTCATGGAGTCAGGCATGATTGGAGTGGGCAGTAGCGAGTGAGGAACTGGACTATCACTTGTGGATAAGATGTAGGTATCCAAGGTGATGAGGTGGTCAAGAAAATGTCATCCCAGCAGGCTAGCACTGTTATTCTTTGTCACCAGAATCTCTTCCCTCTGGTAGGTGACTGAACACAGTCTGGAACACCAAATGGAATGAAGGACTACGTCTCTAGCCCAAACCTTGTTCCTAAAAATTAAAAACTCAAACCCTATTCTTACCAGAGAGCAGTGACATGAGGAAGGATACTTTCAACGGGTCCATAGGAAAGTGCAACCAGATTGAGTGCCAGGTAGTAAGAGCACTGAAGAAGGAACCCACTGCCCTCATTGGACAGTCCATTGTATTCATCCAATTCTGAGATCTTGGAAGTGCAGGGAGTACCTGGATCACAGGTACTATGTATGGAGTATGGAGCACAGACTGTGGTTGGCTGCTGGACAGCTCCATCAGCTGCACCTGTTAGGTTCTGGAGCTGCTGCTGTTGCTCTTTGAGCTGCTGTTGTTGGTTAGTGATGACCTATTCCAAGCCGACACACCCTCACCTGAGTGTGGCACAGTCTTCTGTCAGTAATTCAGGGACAATTGTCCAACCATTCAACAAGTTTATTAAAGAAAAATGTAGGAACAAATAAAAAAAAAAGATTAGGAGAGAGAAATCAGAGAGAAACAACACAACGGAAAACAAGGGGCTCAGTAATGACGAGGACATACTGTCAAGACTTTGGAACAAGGAGATTTAACCCTAACCAATGAGGTTTAATGAATGAAACAGAGAATCAAGCACCAAGTGACAAGCATCTGGGGGAGTGTGGAATGCTCAAGCATCTGGGAGAGTGTGGAATGCTCAAGCATCTGGGGGAGTGTGGAATGCTCAAGCATCTGGGGGAGTGTGGAATGCTCAAGCATCTGGGAGAGTGTGGAATGCTTAAGACATGGAGATGCAGCCATACTCACGACGAGCAAAAACCAGTCCATATCACAAAAGCAGATGTCTGAGTGTGGGGTATAAAAATATGTCTACTGGATAAAGAAACTGACACCTACACATAGCCAACTAGCAGAAAAAATGAAAACAGCTAATAGCAATTAAAACTACTAAACCCATCTGAGAAAAAGGCAGGACAATACTAGTTATAAAGGATCCCAACAAGAGACTACAGATAAATAGTTCCAGTACACAACATGGAAGCTTCTGTTAGCAAAATGAGCCACCAAGCCAAATGAGCATTATGTGCAAGTAAATAAGCACCGTCCAGAAGGAGATCAGAAACTATATAACCAGTTACTGACAGATATGGATATATAAGGGAC
Organism: Tenebrosternarchus preto; assembly: GCA_025802075.1. NCBI lineage: Eukaryota > Metazoa > Chordata > Actinopteri > Gymnotiformes > Apteronotidae > Tenebrosternarchus > Tenebrosternarchus preto. Next base: position 17,419,024 of record JAOYMR010000008.1, on the reverse strand, counting down.
ATGCCTAGACAAACAGATCAAAGCAAACTGAGCAGGTTCAGAAATGGAGCCAACATCAGCCTTTACATGGAGCTGTACTCCTAGATGGAAAGAAACACTGTTACTGATCCATTCAACCTAGATCTACAATTGTGGACATTGTGATGTCATTCTAGCTGGAAAAGCCTGATTGGCTGATGGTTAAAAAAAACGAAGAAAAGTGACCGATCCATTTAATGGACCTGCAGGACAAATCCAACAACATCCTCCACTGGGTAATGCAGCTACTCAAGAGTGATCAGAACAGGAATAATGAGGTAAAAACCATAAATAATGATGCTCTGTCAGTCAGCAGTAACCCATCAGGCATAATAATCTAAGATAAGATCTGGAAGCTGCTGTCCTAAGGAGCAGGAAGCTCCTCACAGTACTCAGAGCAAAATCATACAAAGGCTGTAGACCAGATAGAAGGATGGGAGTGAAGTTTAGAAAGTGTAAGACCTACTGTTTGAGATGAGAACCTAAACATCCACAATAACATCCAAGCAGTTGCCCTTAAGGATTAGCTGTTCATCTGAGCTCCTCTAATAGAAAGTTGATATGGATACCAAAGAATAAATGAAATGTCAAGGCATAGTAAACCCCTTCATGGAATGTACCACCAAAGGACAGCACATGTAGTAACTATGGCAGAGGCAGTAACTATGGCAGCAAAGATCAAGCACTAAGCAGTAAGTCAATCACAACAGAGCTGTATCAGACCAGGCTGTGCATAGAAGCACCTAAGACAATCCAGTACCAATTAGCAGGGTGCAAAATGCTTGCAGGCACAGCATACACAGAGAGAGACAACCAAGTGGGAAGGGGTCACCTACTGAATCATGTGTTGGAGGTGTCCATCAAAATATATGAGCTGGACACCTCCACGTCTAAAAGGAAGAGCCACAGAGAGTGGTGGAGAACGTCAGGGTTAAGATCCTGTGGGACCTCCAGATCCAGACAGATAAACAAGCAGGGGTGAACCAGTAGTGACAGACGTTGTGATCGTGGATAATATGTAGAAAAACATCAGTGATAATCGATGTGGCAGCTCCAAGTGACATAGACATACGAAGGAAGGAACATAAAAAGCTGGAAAAATATCAGGGACTGAAAGACGTTTGAAAGAGAACTAAACTGAAAGAGTGACTCCAATGGGTTCCAAGATCTCAGTCCAGAAAAGCATCATCTGAAGAACATCACAAATACTGTGCCACACCTTCAAATCCAAGACCTCCAATAAAAGACATGACCACCCACTAAAAGGGTGAGACAGGAATTGTTTTATTTATTTATTTTTCCTGTCTCACCTTGATCTTCTGTGTGCCAATAGGATGTCTACCACAGAGACAGAGGGAGAGAGACAGAGAGAGAGAGAGACAGAGAGAGAGAGAGACAGAGAGAGAGAGACAGAGTGAGAGAGACAGAGAGAGAGGTTTTAATTTGCAAATATTTAAAGCAGTTTTCAATCACCCTTTTAATAATTAATGGATAAAGAAAATCAACATATATTCTCATAATTCATTATTGCAGTGCTAAGTCCCCTCATTTCCACCAGTCTTGTCACAGCTATTATATATTCATATAGAAAATCCAACATCTGCATGCAAGAACTTCTAGAAGGACGATACCTGCAGTTCCTCCTGGCACTGGCAGTGAAGAGAGACGAGGGAGCTCTTTCTGAAATGAGTGTGCTTTTGGTTCTGAAGACAGAGAGAGACAGAGAGAGAGAGAGAGAGAGAGAGAGAGAGAATGTCTTTTTCCTCTTATCCTCTTATCCTCTTCCTTAGCTTGACACTCTAATGCACAGATTGAGTTTATTTTCAGCTCCACACCCTGTGCCACTATATTCATGCCTTTCCATCCAGGCAGTGTGATCTGTGACAATAGGCAAAGAGGAAAAGGTTAATACAAGCCAGCACAATGCTACAGACTATCCCCCAGCCAACGATAGCACTCTTTTGTTGTACTCTCTCTTTCACTCACTCACACCCTCTCTCTCTCTCCCACTCTTTCTCCCTCTCTCACCCCCACTGTTCTTGGAAAAGCCCTTCAACAGGCCAGATGTTGTGGAGATTGAAATCATAAATTGCAACTCTTAAGATCCAGGGTGAGATGACACTCATCCAGGAAACTTATCTGTTATCTTTAGAACAAAGCACTTTCCTTCTTAGTAAGACCCTCTGTGCCCCCCCCCTCCCCCTTTGTTTTTAAACATCCTGCCACCCCCAGTTATTTAATGGACTTCATTTGATAACTATATTATAAACTACACTTGCCTATAAAAGCTACTATTACACAAGGCATTTAGTCTTTTGGGATCATTGCAGCTGAAACTCATCAGCAGAACACATAAAATATTAGTCTTCCATGTAGCTCATCTGTAGTTCTACACTGTACCTTCCTGTGGAAAAATGTTTAACTCCTTCAAAGTTGCATGACACCTTTTGGGTTTGAACCGACCGAATCAGCAGTCGATACCCTGCAACCTTTCTCTCTCTCAATAAGGACAGAAGCAGGTCTCTGCATCAGCTGTTTGACCCCTTTTGTCAGACCTTCTCATAAGGTTTATCAGTCACATGAAAGATCAGACACTGAATCTGTAGGTGTCGGCAAGAGTCGCTTCAGAAGGTGCCAAAATAAGGAATCCAGCATCTAGAAGAACCTTACAGGTGTTTATCATAGAACTGAGTTGTGATGGAAAAAAAAAACTTTTATGACCAATCAGTAGGACAGAGAGCTGAGCCTTAAAAACACAATGCATAAGCTATTCTCGTTATGAAAGCCCTGTGAAACAGTGTGCACTGTTGCTGATGATACAGAGGTCTGTGTCATTAAGGGTCAGTGTTATTAAGAACGGGTCACAGTTGCAGACAGTGTAAAACTCAGATAAACAAACTTCTTTGCCACAGGTCTCGTTAAATTCAGATAAACAAACTTCTTTGCCACAGGTCTCGTTAAACTCATGTAAACAAACAAAGTTGCCTACTCAAGATGTTCTATGTGTATCATTGAGCACAAAATTAGCGAAACAAGTACAGAGAAAGAGAAGGGACAAACACAACCGATTATTTACTGAGAGAAACTTTTCCTTCTCTCCCTCTATAGTGTCTACTTATCTGGTCTTTCTTTACAGTACATACTTTATTTTTGTTGTAGACTCCAAAAAGGGTTTTTATGAGCTTTGATTCTTTACACACATCTGTAGTTCGGTGGAGCTTTTGCAGGGTGACCACTTATCTAGTGCTTAACCTGCATCCAATTAGAACAGCATGTGTAAATAAAACATCCTGGTGTCCTAAGAATCCAGAGAAACATCCAGGTGGGCCCAAGTATCCAGAGAAACATCCTGGTGGGCCCAAGGATCCAGAGAAACATCCTGGTGGGCCCAAGGATCCAGAGAAACATCCTGGTGGGCCCAAGGATCCAGAGAAACATCCTGGTGGGCCCTGGAGTCTTCAAAGCAGTGAGCGCTAGTGCCTACCCTTCTTCCATTCTATCCCCTCCCCTAGAGAGATTTCACCTTTTGGTTGGTTTACACCACTTTATTTTCCACTCCCTTCTCTGCCCCACCCGATCTGCTCTTTGGCCCACCTAGGAGGTCCCACCCTCCAAAGCATCCTCCAGGGGGCGCAGTTAGTTGGGGTGCTTTCACCCTGATTACCCTGATGGTCTTGCTGCCCTGTTATGACTGCACCACTAAAAGCTTTGCAAAGACCCACCACACAGTACACCAATGCCACCTGTTGGTGGCTCTTGTAGTCTGCGTGAGCAATTACGTTATAACGTTATTCCATGATAAATCCAGCTATATCAACAAAGACCATGCTGGCAGTATTTGGCAGGAGGTTATCAACTGGGATAAAACTCTTCTCTCTCTCTCTCTGTGTGTTTGCACCCTGAGAGTGTATTGAACTACATACATACTGCAGCTAGTCAGCACTTTCTGAATAACTACGTACATACTGCAGCCAATCAGCACTTTCTGAATAACTACACAAATATTTAATGAGATCAAAGTAAAACAAATTTACACAATTTGTTCTCAGGGGATCAAATGCCATTCTAAACAACACAGACTATAAACTTTTATAACTACCTTAATATCATATCTACAGTATCGATGAAAATCAAGCAATGGAAATGATTTTTATGCTAAACTTTTACGTTTTATCTTTGGCGCTCATATTACATCTAAACCCTCTGTGAAATATTATTATATTCTCATTCTCATAATTCTTGATTGTGTTTTTGCTCAGATTTTAATAACTGAATAAGCAAACAGGCTTTAATCTCCTGAGACATCAAAAAGAGAAACTCATTATTATAAAACTGTTTGTGTCTCTAAAACAAAGAGAGAATATTAAAAATGAGTACAGTGTTCTCTTCTATTCTCCTTTCCTCTCAGCTACTCAAAACTAATTAAACCAGCCATGTAAATTGGGAGGCCCAGTACACTAACATGAACGTATACTCAGCAACAAACACGTCAGCCACATTGTTCCATTTGAACTTCATGGTCCCAAGCCCATGGACCCACTCCCAGGACGCCGACCAAGATGAACGACCAGCCTCCATGTTTTAACTGGGCCACACTGGTACCAAGGCCTTTCCTTTGTCATTACTTTGGTGCATGATCAACAGCTTGGGTGACGGTGTTTATGTGACATCAGGATCATCACTGATGAATAATTCAGAAGCTCAGGAAACAGCAGAATTGTCTGAGATTACCACTGGTATTTATGGTCCTCAGTTACTTTCAGATTATGTCAACTTTCCAGTTGGTAAACTTGGAAATGGACCATTAGAAAAGTCATTCAGGTGTCCAGTTGTAGTTCTGCTTCACCATCACTCATACTACTGTGCTTTTAAATATGTTCATAATTAAAGAAGCAATAAGTCATTTTACCACCAAAGAGTAACAAAAATATTTAAAGTGCCACTCGCATTAAATGAAGAATCAAACTGCTTTGCAGTACTCAAATGAACCACTTTATGCTCCAGAGAGAAGTGCCCTAACATGGAGGCAGCCATGTTTAAAATATTTAGTACAGAATTTTTTTAAACATCCAGTCCACTGTGTCAATATAATGTCTGTTGATTTATTGTGAAAAATCACTGAGAAAATGTCTTATTGCTTCTGTTAACCGACCGGTTGATATGAGTGTCACGAAGCATGCTGTCGCTGCCTTAGAACAGCGTAAATGTCTACTGCTTTCAGAGCAGGGAAATCACTCACCTGCACAGGCGTTCAGGGGGATTAACTTAACCCCAACATGTCCTCACCTGTAAAACCTGTAGGACAGCAGTTTACTTATACTTAATCCATCTTTAACCTTAATCCTGACATTTTGTTGAGAAAAAAACCTGCACCTTATTTATTCCCACTGAGTATGGAGGAGTGCGAGGTGCAGAGAGACTGTTTCCCAAACACATTTTGCGGTGTTTTCCATGACTACTGACCTCATTTGTCAGGACATTCAAGTTATTTTCTTTCTTGATTTCCTCACACTACGGTTGATCAGTCAACTGTTGCAACTGTTATCTCTGTCCAATAGAGGGCAGCAGAGCCACATTGTGAGACCTGAACGTGTAAACATTCAAGTGCTCCTCTGAAGTGCTGTGTTTCCAAGAAACCAATAACCAGCGAGGTTAGACAGTTTGCATATCAAACAGTTTAATTTCCTTCTTTGCCAGGGCACTGCACAGTACTGTAAACTTATTTTTTATTCCTAATAATATCCAGAATCTGGAACCAGAGCCAACCAGCCTACATGAGCAACTAGACAGCACCACCCACCCCCAGCAAAAACTCACACTGTACTTCCTGCATGAATTTCAAACTAGTAATTGCTGGTAGGTCTAATAACTTTATTTAATTAGACCATTATAATGATTATTTTCCACTGATATTATTATATGATTATAGTGATTATAGTGATAACTTTCCTTTTTACAGTTGGTAAGGAACACTGAGCCAATATCAAAATTCCAGTCAGAAAGACTCTTGATCTTCATGCATTTCAGGACACTGGCAAAGCTCTGACATTATACAGTTTAAGTGTAAAGATGAAAAAGAAACACTATAAGTTCAATTGTGTGTGCATGTGTGTATGGTCATTAGTGGAGTACAGAGCTGCCCTATGACCTGAAAGACTACACACACTCTCGGAAACACACACTCTCGGGACACACAGCTCCCTTGCCAAATAACCAAATGCACACACTTACGTAAGACAAGCTACAGAGACAAGGCTCACATACCACAGCTCTCAGTACCAACCACGAACTTCTTGAATTGCTTAACAGCTTAAAAAAGTAGGAAAACCCTGATCATAAAACTCTTTTAGTATGGCGGCCAGAAAGCAACAAACATCAAGCCATTATTGACCCGTCTGATCCTGCTCAATCTTGTGAGATGTTACTGCTCTCAATGAGGGAGACAGGCTTGCTTTGATCTTTGAGCGCCATGAGGCCGTGTTGCGGATTATTCCACTTTAATTCATCCCCGGCTTTCAGACTCCATCAGCCTGGGACTTTCCACAGCCCCACCTGAACCCAGAGTAGATCCTGTCTTGTCCACACACGCTGGAGGTAAGGGGTGACATTGGTAAACTATGGTTTAAAGCTACTGCAATGCTGAATATTTATCATAAACAAGATAACACTTGATAACACAAGATAACACTTGATAACACAAGATAACACTTGTGTGATAGTAAGTGCACAATCAAAAAAGTCTTTTCCTTTTACTACATTATAATAATTCTAATTAAAAAATTTTTTGATCCTTAGCTCACCAAAACATATCAAATATATTTTTAGAGTACATGATGTGAGTGTGTTCAGTTCAAATCCAAGTCTCAAAATATTTTAGCAGGAACATTTATTTTCATGTTTACTCTAATGGTATTTGTTATTAAAACTTTCTGTAATGAGAAGTAAATGTGTGCTAATTGGTTAAGAAGGCAAGCTGTTGATTGGCTCACGTACTGTTAGAAGAAATTATGTATTTTGATTGGCTTGTCAACTGTGTAACATTCCCAAACATAATGGAACAAGAAGCTGAACTATCTGTGTGTGTGTGTGTGTTTGTGATGGTGAAATGAGTAAAAGTGTAATTCTTTATAAGACCTGCAGTTTTTTTCTATAATTGTGTACATCTATTTTGTGAGGTCGAGTGTTTGAGTACATCTGAGTGTGTTTGTGGGGCTTAAGCATTGCTTTGGCACAGATACCTGCAATGGTACAAAAGGATCAAAAGTACACAGTTCAACAACCTCTTCACAAACTGCATCTGCATAGCATTAATCAGACATCACCCTTACATGACTGCACTTAAAAGGCCATGTGACAAGTGGCATAGCAGCAGGAAAAAATCTGTTTAGTCTAGATTCTTCAAACACATCTGGGATCTGATGTAGTCTCTGCAGGACCTAAGCGCAGGAGATTCTGAATGATTTCGAGCAGTACACACAAACACCTACAGGCACACTCACAACTGTCACTTGGGCGATGCCGGTGTGTATGTTGAATTTAAAATACCTGCAGTGCCACGTCATATGCAGCTCTTGCATTTTGGTCGACTACCTTCCTCTGAGTATTCTGGGTCTCTCCACGTCCTGAAACACTAAAAATTCTTGACTGTACAGTACTTGACTGGCAGTACTGACATATTTTTGCCTCTGATATTCCGTCTGAGCAGCATAGCTTTTTGATATGCACTCATATTTCTGATATTATCATCTGAACTCCCAAACAACTTTTGGAAGATGTTTAATATTGGTGCTATGGTTCAGAAGATGTCTAGCTGGATAAAGCAAATGGCACCCTATGATCGATCTATAACCCAAGTGCCCTAAAGATGATCTATAACCCAAGTGCCCTAAAGATGATCTATAACCCAAGTGCCCTAAAGATGATCTATAACCCATATGTGCTCTGTGTGCTTGTTTATTTATTTGTATCCCTATTAGTTGCTACTATGGTAGCAGATACTTTTTTGGTGTCCACACACATAATGTATATAACAGCTTTTCAACCAACTGACCGCTGCTAAACTAAACCCATATACACTTAATTTCATTAATAAGAACCTCTGGTCTACAATATCAAATCCTAGGTCAAAGTAAGATTTAAATAAGATAATCTGATTTGTAGATCATACTAGCCTTATAGATATGCTGGGAGTTAAGAGTTTAATTCATTAACTGAAAAATAGTGGAGTACATGTTCAATAATATTTTACATTAACTTCCTCAGTACTGGAACAATAATGGGTCTGCGATTAGTATCTGACAAATTCTCCAGTTTGGTTTTCTGGAGAGGTACAACTTCAGTAAACTTCCAGACCTGTAGAATAACTCATCATCACATGATCACATGATGTTGATGAAAGTATATTCAAAACATCTTTAAGTAACTGTGTACCCAGATTATCCACACTAGCTGGTTTAACACTGTTTAGTCCAGCAGGGAGGTTTTCCTTTCTTACCTTATCAAGTTTGTTCACAAAGTGATTTCCAACATCCTTAGGTTTTGTTAAGACAATTTCACTAATCTCAATGAAAGAAGGAACATTATTCTTGGCTCTACCCATTATTTAATTCCTCTTTCTCCAAAGTTTGTTACCGTCATTTTTCCGTTCCTTCATTTGTTCTGTTTCACTGCACAGTAAACCTGCCACTTTCCTGTTTCCTCTCAATCCCAGCAACACTCCTCTGCTTGTCTCTTTTGCACACACACTCCCCAAGTTCTTCACCAATCCATGATGCTTCAGTGCTGTAAAGATTCTTCATGTTAATCAGACACGGAGAGAATTAATCAGACACGGAGAGAAAGAATTCAGTAAATAAGGAAAAACTCTTTCACTGAGAGAAACAGTTCAAGCAAACACAAGATCGCTAACAAAATCATATTCACAGAACGTTTTCAATAACCTCTTATACAGTGTACATTAGGCTCAGTAGTGGGAAATTCCCACTAGAGCCACAATATTGTGGTTTTCCTTATGGCCACAATATCATGTTCACAAAATCCCAGAGGGACAGATGCAGTTGTACAGCATGATTTCCTGTTATCAGTAAACATGTGGTCAGTACACGCTGCAGATGGTTGCACAGCATAATTACTTATTCACAGTCTGAGATAAATTACAAACCAGTGCCACCCGGTTCTACTGTTTGGTCTCAGTGGACACAAACCTGATCACCAGTCAATTCTTTCCATCCAGTGTCAAAGCTTCTGAGGAATCTTTGATGATTAGTTGGTTTGACAATAAAACACCTAAACATGAGCAGAAAGATTATCTGATATAGTGGCCACTGCCAATGTTAAATAAAAAAACACTGGTGTGTTATAGTCCTGTAGATCACTGGACACAGTCATCTATAAATCCTAAACCAGTATACTTTTATGTGCTATACCTTACCAACCTACAGCCTTAAATATGTCATATATCCAGAGATCCTGCCCTATCTGTCCATCTGTGCACACCTGTAGTCACACACACACACACACACACAGTAGGAGGAATAGCAGTGTACAATCGCAGGTTCCAAACCAAACTGAGTGTTGTCCAAAGAGAAGGGGGTCGTCTCTTAGATTCCCTTAGCCTGGAGCTCTCGTTGCACATGTTGGCTGCTTGGGTCAGGGAGTTCGGTGGAGTGAGGGGGGGGGGGGGTTGACCTGTTGGACAAGTCACTCGGTTGTGTAAGAAAAAGAAAAACATTGGGAAAAAATGTGCTAAAGATTTCAAGAGACTTGAAAAAACAGCAAAAGATGTAGAGGATGTTGAGATAAAACCAGAATCATAAAGAGAGAGGGAGTGGGAGAGTCAGAGAAAAAGAGAGAAATAAAGAGAGAGAGAGTGGGAGAGTCAGAGAGAAAGAGAGAAATAAAGAGAGAGAGAGTGGGAGAGTCAGAGAAAAAGAGAAATAAAGAGAGAGAGAGTGGGAGAGTCAGAGAAAAAGAGAGAAATAAAGAGAGAGTGGGAGAGT
>JAOYMR010000008.1:17393210-17408908 GCA_025802075.1 Tenebrosternarchus preto | reverse complement strand
GAAAAAGAGAAATAAAGAGAGAGAGAGTGGGAGAGTCAGAGAGAAAAAGAGAAATAAAGAGAGAGAGAGTGGGAGAGTCAGAGAAAAAGAGAGAAATAAAGAGAGAGTGGGAGAGTCAGAGAGAAAAAGAGAAATAAAGAGAGAGAGAGTGGGAGAGTCAGAGAGAAAAAGAGAAATAAAGAGAGAGAGAGTGGGAGAGCGGGAGAGAACCAAAAGAGGTATGGGCTTTCACAAGGATGTACATGTCTTATTCACTAGACCTTGCCAGTGATCAATTCTGATCATTAACCATCATTTCTTGATGATATTACACAGTAAAAACCTCATTTAAACAAACCAACATTTATCTGATCATAATATGGCTGTAAATTAAAAAAAAAGTCAAACATAAGAGATGAATGATATCACAAGGGTATCAGTAAGGGCTTGTGGATTTGAGAGGCTAATTGATTGCCTTGTACTTTATTCCAGAACTAAGAGGTTTGCATACACACTGTCTTATAGTATATGTCAAACTGCTTGGCTGGAAGCAAAGGGGAACTAAACCTGGATTGGGAAGTGCACTAAACCGGATCTTTTATCACACGTTAGATCGTTTAAAACCCCCGACTTCCACGTAGACTGATGCATTGTAAGGGTGAATGGAGCTACTTGCTGGAAACACAAAGCTGGAGCTCAAGCATTGTTCCTGGCAATGTCAGGTCACGTCCTCCATCTCCACCCTGCCCTCCAGGCCTGTACCTTTTCTGCTGGATCAAATGCCTGTGTGAAGGGAGCGCCATCATTCCACACCGGCGAAGGCTGTTCCAGGACCAGCCGTCATGTATCAATGTCAGACTGACCTGCGGGACGTGAAAAGGCACGTCTGATCCTAGGTCAGCGTCCTCGCTTTGAGAGATATGATACGTAGACACCCTGGACTCTATATCTGGGCCATGCTGAACAGGTTCTTGTAGGACCTTCACAAAAGCATGGTGTGCTGAGACAGAGCAGATCGTCTAATCAAATGCTTCACTTGTCACGGCCCAGAGCCTCCCATGTACAGCAGGAGGCGCTGTTGTCTGTGACTCGTCCTGGTACAGGTACTACAGTCTCATAATGAGAGAGGTGGCACTCAGCTGTCCTCAGCCTGTCCTCAGAGGGGCAGAGAAAACCACAGCCTTAGAGGATCTCCCTGCCACTCCTCCCAAGTTTATTATGGGTTGTGGAACACACACACACACACACACTGCCCTTTCTGCAAGTAGTTTCCAGCTAAATAATTCCTGTTTATGACGGTCTTTCTAAGACACTGATTAATGACTGAGGTTCTCCATTTCTCTCTCTCCCACGCCTACATATACCCTCCCACACAAAAACACACATACACATTGGAAACAGAATACCTCATATAACCCTAATGCACTGGTTAGATAGAGGAGAGGGATGCACATCTGAGGTTTTCTGTAGGGTTCCTGTCCTTTAATGAGCTGGCGGGAACGCCCAGGCGCGAACTCTCTAAGACACGCGCACGCACGCGCACGCCTGAGGCGACTAACCTGGCGCCGAAACAGATCCACAAACGGTGCGTGTACTTCAAAAGCATACATGCTAACATCCACTCCAGCTGACACACCAAGCATAGAGTTCATAACTCCGGAACAGTCAGTCGAGTTACTTCAGAGATTAGAGATTCTGACGTACAATTGAAAATTTATGGCCATTAGGTACAGCGACAGAGTCGATGTAGCTAATAAACTGATTCAGTGAATGTAACACAAAAAAATAATTTGTCTAGCGCAATATAAAAACTCCGTGTTCAGAGAAAACGAATATAAGCCAAACCATTTTTGCTGCCATACAGGTGAATACCAACATTTAAAGCTTTAAACGTTTCTGAAGAAACTGGGAGCAGAAGAATCGAAATGTCTGACTGAAAAACACAAAGCGCAGGGTTCGCGGACGCGCGCGGGCGGGCGCGTGCACGCGGACTGTTCGAACAGTTCGGTATTTGTCTCCGAGAGCCGCCGAGGACCGTCTGTGCCCGTGACCATGGTCCGTCAAAGAGGCGCTGAAAGAGAGAAAAAAGCCCACAAGCAACTGTTTTCGACAGCTGTAGAAACACCATCCACACTAGAGCACCACACACGAAAGTCACGTTACATAAGCGAGGCTGACCGAAACAGTAAACTTGAGCGACATTTGAATAAATCTTGTACATAACTTCGGCTTGTCGAAAGCGACATGTGCAAGTTAAAGTGACCAGGAGAAGCCTGTTAATTTTTTTCTTCTGCTTAACAAAAACACCGTCTGAGACACTGTAAGCCTTCCTTTCAGATCAGCTAACTGTTATAAATATAAAGCATTAACAAACCTTTTCACGAGTAATGTCCGCTAGCATCAATGAAGAACACCTGTAATCTGGTAGCATTAAGAAATACAACAGACGTTTTAGTAAATATAACAGTGTTATAATACATATGGTAAACAAGTATATATTATATAGTGTATATACCTTAGAATACACAGAGAGTACCATTAATTAACCGCTAGCTACCTGGTCAATATTAACTATGTGTTAGTGACTTACCTTTACCTTTATCTAATTTACATTAACCCAGGGCTTACTGTCTTTGAGCACAGTGCGGGTGCTAAACTCTGTCGCAGATCTTCTCTTCGTGAGTGTATACGACTTAAACATGCTAGTCTTTGTCTCCGTGATCATGACACCATTTAATGACAGCTAAACTATTAAAACAATATGCCTATATTTTTGTATGCAAGAAACGCTGTAACTTAAAATGACTGAAAATTGATACCGTCTGTTAATAGAAGGCCGCTGGCAAATCAAATTAAAGTTTCTACTTATCAGGCTTTTGTTTACATTTCCACGAGCCATACCCGAAATGAGACCAACGGCTGCCTCGTGCGGGACACAACCCCCTCCCTCTCACCTTGAGCATAAAACGGAGAAAATGGCGTTGAATTTAGACCTCCAATGAGCTATAAATACACTCGCAACATCGCGCGCAAGCAGCACTGCACTTCTCGTGGCACGTACACACATACACGCGCGTGCCCAGCTGGGGCCACGAACATCGCCGCGCTTCTTATCAACAGGAACACCAGGTTCCAGCAGTGGAAGTAACTTCGATTTTCCACTGTAAGTCATTGTCGGGTAATCAGGGAGGTATGTGGACGAAGTTGGTCTTCTGGCTCTCGTAACACACAGGTTTTCACACAAACAAAACCCATCCTATTCCATGTTTTTGCTTATAGGTCCACGTATACTTTATTAGAGTGTTTTAAACCGAGCAACGACCCTTGTTGGTGTGCTTGGGCTAGAACCTTCTAGAGTCTAAGTGGAACAATTAGTTTGACTGAATATCACTCATCTGCCCAAGAATTCCAGTGCTTTAGGCAGGAGGAGTGAACGTGTTTTTACCTTGGGTTGCTACCCGTTAGGCCACACCCTTTCCTGATGTGAGCACCCCTAGGAACTTGGCTAGATCCTTAGTTTCTCTGTACAACCCACTGGAATTTTAAGAAAAAAAAGTAGGAAATTAAGATGAGTTCTTTTTCCTATGGGATTCCACGACATGGTAAACATGGTAAACCAAGATTAAACAACTCATGTTGCAACTTTCTTACTGTATATTATCTTGTGGTTTTTGGTGAGTTTCTCTCACACTAAATCCTCATAATTTTCCCAACAAGTCATTTAGAGACGCTCATCCCAACGTGGACTAAATAATAACATCACATCTCTAATAACACTGTTGATAATAGTGTACATTCACACAAGGATGAGGTTCATCTAGCAGTGCAAAGCAACCATTGTCTTCTCGTCTTCCCCACCGAACAGCAGCTGCCCATTACAACTGTCTGGCCTATAAAATGGCTGTGCACGCATCAACCACCATGTCTTTTAATGATGCCTTCTTCAAGGGAAGGGCCAATCTGATACGAATATGGTACTGTCACAATTGCTAGGTTTAAAGTACATAATTATAAAATGTGTGTGCGCGTGTGTGTGTTTAAGGTACTGTCTCAGTGCGGGAGACAGTAGTCCACCACACCAGTTTAAATACACACACACACACCCACACACACACATGCACAAGCACATACACACACACGCACACTCTCACACTCCCAGACTACACCCTAGGACCTGGGGCTATTTCCCATACTTATACACTGTGTGTCACAAATATGTAAATAAAGACACTAGCTACCAAACCAAAGACCTCACACCAAGATCTTCAGCCAATTGGATCACTTCAACAGCTCACTGCACCCGACAGCCTTTACTAGAGACAACTCACTAACAGGGCCATTACCAAAGACAAATACACCAACACATACATACATAAAGGTAACACACTAACACGTAGATAACTAAAGGTTACACACTAACACATAACTACAGGTTACACACGAACACTTGCCTTCTGGCTCATTACAAGGTTGATGACACACTTTTGATAATTATTAATATTTTACATTTCCTTGACTGCTCGTATGTGAGAGATGTTTTGTATTCCTGAAAGTGTGGTCACTCCTGTAACCAGGTCTTTCAAACCATCTTTCAGATGGTGCTTTGCTCCATTCCACCATGTGGGCACCATTCCTCCTTCTGCAATTCCTCACTTCTCCCTCCCAGACCACGGAAAGTTTGGAAATGTTAGAACCTTCTTTAAAAGGTGTGTTTTAATCATATGGAATATTTTTAAGATATTTTCTTTTTTTGTAAATAACTTAAGAAACATGGAAAATGCTCTAAAACATGCACACATTATTACAACAGATAATACACCAACAGAAGTGCACTCCTAGCTTAGTCAGAGGTGCTGTATTACCTCCAGTTATAGCCAACGTCATTAGGTGGGCAAACACACACATTAGGCCCTAAAACCACAGCTGTTAACTGTGGGGGTGAAGGGTAGCCATGACAGCAGGTAATGTGTCTCCATTGCTATGTTTCTGTATACCAACTGAATATATCAGGTTCCATTTACCACCCAGAACACACACACACACACACACACACACACACACACAACTTGTGAAGGCAGCAGTTGCATTAATCATCCCACATTATTCTACAGATATGAGAATAAATACACAGAAAACCTCTCTCTCTCTCTTTCTCCCTCTCTCCCTCTCTCTCATGTGTAGAAAGAATTGTTGCCTATTAGCAAACGTCTACAAATCTGCCATTATTTGACACTGACTGATGCCAGACTCCTAAACTTAGCACAAGAGGTCAATGGTTATGTCAACTTCTCAAGCAGACTACTGACCTTCCAGTGTGTTTGAGCAGCAACAAATAGTCTTTTCTCAAACAACTTCCATGCAAGTCGTCTTCTCAAACATGGAAACTGTTTTCTGCAGGCATGACAAATCAGCCAGGTCTCGATATCACAAAGCCAAAGCACAGCGCTAAATAACTGGGCACCGTTGGGGGCGGGCAAACTGTGCAAAAAAGGGCTAAAATCAGTAAAAGCAGCGCATGTTTTTCATGGTGCTACATGAGCACAACATTCGTGACAGATCCAGGAACAGATCTGAGACAAGCACACGTTCATGCTCACACACTCAACCAGTCTGTTTATGCATAAGTGTGATGCCTCATTGATAGCTGCAGAGCTGCAGCTGCCCCCAAAGATTCAGCCAGTTGTCAGAGGGACAGCAACTGGTCAGACACACACTCAGTGGTCTGTATACACACACACAGACCCACACACTCAATGGTCTGTATACACACACACACACACGACAGACAGTGTGTCAGAGAGGAAGAGAGTTATAGCTTCTTGGCAGCATAATGTGCAAGTGATCTGGTAAAATGGGCTGGAGTAAACAACAGGTCTGCTGTCAGTGCTTTGAGCGTTGTCCAGGCCGACACACGGCAGGTGGCCCAGGAAAAGGTACGCGACAAACTCCACTGACTCAGAGCGACCCGACAGCAGCTCACGGGCGCAGCGCGACTCTGCAACGATGCTTCACCTGTTTGCAAATGTCATGACCTTACAGCACCCATGCTGGAATACGTTTATTCACATCCACCGCAAATGGCCAGCAGGTGGCAGCGTACAAAGATACCTCGTACTTCTCTCTAGACCTTTGACGGCTTTTCAGCAGGAAGGGAATTCTGAGTGTGATGACTACGGTAACACTGAAAACTGAAGAGAGATCGTTTAGTTTAGCACTCTCTGAAAGTGTCGGATAATTAGTTTGCTTGTTGGATAATTTGAGATTTTGCTTATATGACCCTCATCCAGAGAATCAGCAGTGCAGGAGCATCATGGTCATTATTTCTTGGTCCAATCTTCTCTTTTGAAACTGGCAGATAAGTCCCATGTTTCAAAGAGAAAATGAGTATAAGATGCGTGATAATTGAAGCCATGAGATCTTAATCTCATTCAGAGAGAAATGTCAGTTCACTAGTGAGCGTATGTGTGTGTGTATAAAGGGCTGGTCTAACATCAAAGGGAAAATCAGTGGTGTTGCGTGACTAGCTCTCTCTGCTGATGTACTGCCTTAATACGGGTATGGTTAATGTGTGTGTGCTTGCATGGAAATCATGTGACCACCACCGCACAAGACACTCAAGTCAAAAGATCTAGACGTCCTTGTTCAAAAGCCAATAACTTCATCCAGTTTTATGTGAGCCAAACTTTCCTTCGTGTATAGAAAAGGAGGAGTTCAGCAGTGAAGGCTCCCGGACGGTAGTCCACACAGGAAGAAGGTGGGTTCGAATGAACGCAGGGCATCCGCAACAGAGCTGGGAAACCTCCAACCCATCACCAGGCAGCGGGGGAGGGGTGCAGATCCAAACCTGCTCCCTGCCACTCCACCTTTCGCTTATCCCAGCCAAGGCTGCAACTTGATGAGTCACTGAGGAAAACAGTGTGGTTAGCTTTCCCTGTGAAGTCTCACGGAAGTGGCAGAGGATCTGGGCTCCAACAAGCTCGCCTTTTCAGATGTCCATATAGTTGGTGAATTAAAAACAATTAGTCTGGAATTATCTACAGGGTGTGATCAGAATAAACCTAAGGAAGGACAACAGTGCAGGCAAGTCAAAGGGCTGCCCCGTAGTGATATTAAATCAGTCGAGTCACGAAGGGCAAGTACAGAAGATAATAAGAGTACAAGACTCGAGACTGAGGGGGCAAAACAGCTTAAGAGACCCCCCCCCCCACACACACACACACACTCCCCAGCACACCACATCCAACACCCCAAGGGCTTTGACAATGATATGCGGAAGTGAATCTGGTGCGTTAGCATAGGAAAAATGCTCATCACGGGGCGACAGAATTACGAACGCGACAGCCGTCAGCATCCCGAAATGCTGCTGGCAAACTGCCGTTGTGCCCTGACTGTGAAGTGACCATGGCGCAAGACGCTGTCAGAGAGTAACCTCCAATCCACTGTAATCCACTGTCAGAGAGTAACCCCCAATCCACTGTCAGAGAGTAACACCCAATCCACTGTCAGAGAGTAACACCCAATCCACTGTAATACACTGTCAGAGAGTAACCCCAATCCACTGTCAGAGAGTAACCCCCAATCCACTGTCAGAGAGTAACACCCAATCCACTGTAATACACTGTCAGAGAGTAACCCCAATCCACTGTCAGAGAGTAACCCCCAATCCACTGTCAGAGAGTAACACCCAATCCACTGTAATACACTGTCAGAGAGTAACCCCCAATCCACTGTCAGAGATTAACCCCCAATACACTGTCCAGTATTTAGCCACAGCATTTTACTCTCCATTAGTTTTCTGTATTTGCATTTTGGCTGAACACCTCATTATGTTGGTATACACAGAGGCATAGGAAAAACAATGGTTTCAAAGAGATGTGGCTGAATTGCTGAGTGCTTGGGCATATGAGATGTTTGCAATGAAATTCCTTTATTGGCCTTGACTTGTCTACGATTATGAAGCCTGGGGGGAAAATGAATATCAGGGCAACTCAACTTCGTGTTGAGATAAATCAGGTGAGTGAGGCTTTTAGCTTTCAGATGATGAATCACGTGGATTTAGAAACAGTAACGGGGGGGAGGGTGGGGGCATTTAACACACAGCTGCTCTAACCCATTGCCAACATTAAGTCAAGAGCAGCTCTGTAACCCAAAGGCATATAAGGGACTGAATGTTTTCTTGAAGGTGTCCAAGACCAGCATGGTGTCTCAGTCCTACAGATGTTGTGTTTCCTTTAACAGTTAAGATACTGAGGTAATAAGGCGCTCCAGTGTTGCTCTGGGGTCATGGACTGGACTGAGGGACTCATCTTTGCATCAGCAGGTTACAGGAAATCCAATCAGATCCAATTAGAGCAGGCAAACGGTTTCACATGTAACTCACGGGTTTGTCATTATAGCTTCACAAAACACACACACCCACCCACTCACTCACCCCTCCACTCACCCACTCAAAGATACGCCCACCCACACCCACACGTACCCACAAAGATCATTTTCTTCCCTCAGTCCTGGAAACTCTAGAAGGACATATGGAGGTATGTTCCCTGTCTTTCTGTGTGTGTGTGTGTGTGTGTGTGTGTGTGTGTGTGTGTGTGTGAAGAGAACAGCCCTGTGGGACACACACATCTGGAGATAGGTGTGGGAGGGTAGCCTGGCAGATGGCTGCATTGGTAAATTCCTTCATTGGCATGATGGCCACACTCTCCAAATTCTTTAGTATGTGCATGTCTTGATTTGCAGTCAAAATCATAAATCACAAGACCATATAAAGGCCAAAATCTGCACTTAGTAATGTGACCGTCTAGTAGAACAAGATTTTCATTGCAAGAACTTATTTGCAGGGTAACACACTGACTTTTTGCAAACCATAGCTGTTAGTAACCAGCCAGTCCAGCAATGCATAGAGGAAAGAACGTCTGGCATTCCAGATGGAAGACTTGATCAGATGTGCTGAAGCCAAAGTCTGATATAGGTAAGATCTGATCAAACCTCGATTAAGTGCAGGGTCTGTCAATGTCACTGTTTTATTGATATAATGTTACTAGATGTTTCCAAATTTTAGAAGCTCAACAAAGCACCTTTAAGTATCTGCTTTTCAAAGCAAATGCTGACATCAGGAACCATATTTCTCTGGAATATTTCACTGGAATATCTAGCTAAAGAATCCCAGATGCCGGAAGACTTTGAAGGAACGGCAGCCTCTAACCATACAGTTCTATCATGGATCCTATTAGGAAAGACCTCAGTTCTAAATCCCAGCAAAGATCATTAGGAAATTGTTATGATGATGACCGGCAAACAGTTTATTCACAGTACAGATGAATTAAACCATGCATGCACACGCAAAGCGTGAATGCTATCAGTGCCACATTTCCTACCCATCAGCACCTGCTTTCCCTGTTAACTCTGAGCTTGCGTCAGATGCTCCCACTGCCAAGGAAAAACATAACAAATAACATCCTCAGGTGTGCGAAGGAGCCAGGTCAGGACAAACCTGCTCTAGCATGGCTTCCCCGAGATGAGCATCCACTGTTTTATGTGTGTGTGGCTGATCGGTGCATGCAATCACTGCAGCCTCAAACTCCTAGAAGGCCAGAAGGTTCGAATATGAGAATCTGATCAAATTATCCAGGGTGAGGTGGGGGGGAGGGGGGGAGCTGTATGCTCTGGGGCAATGGGACAACTGATCTAAATGTTTGGTTAAGGGTTCTAAAGCATCAGGAGCCCAATACCTGATATTCTTTGATGTCCGCCTTGGGTTGTGAGCCATGGAGCACACAGAGAATTCCCATGATGCAGTGCACTTTCCCACTCATCTTTATTACGTCAATGTTCTAAATGTTGCTGTTTGTAGTGTTACGTTTCATCTGAGTTTGTGTCCTTTGTAACCTGAGTCGTATTTACGAGTTGTTTCACTTTCTGTGTGATGTGTGTTTCCCCCACTCAACTCCCTCAATTTCACTCCACTAAGTTAGGAATTCATCAGGAAAAGTGTGTCTTTGGAAATGTGGATTGCTCTACAAAAGCTACCATATTTCAGCCAGTAAAATGTAGATAATCCCATCATCAAAATGCAGCTATTAGCTAGGCTGATTGTGTGTGTGCGCGCGCGCACAGGTAGACTATCATCACACTAAAACGGCACCACTGTCAATGAAACGACGTTAAAGATTGAGAGGAGCAACATTCACGTGACCCTTGGTAGGAGATTTTCAAGTGGGATGCAGTTCCTGTCTGAATAAACACACGCTCTGAAGATCCACACCTTACCCTGCTGGACGTTAATCTTTATATGGAGGATGAGATGCACCATTGCCCTTAATGAGACCGCAGCCTTTCTAACACTTTAGCTTTTTTGTTTGATCTCAAAAACTATAGACTGATGATTAAGATATTGGTTGTTTAACAGCCTGACTAGATAAGAAGCTTTGCAGTGGTTCCTCTGGGGTCATGTCCAGGGCTATGGTTCACTAACGATCTCAAAAAACAAACGGAAAGTTTTGTTGGGTTTTTTGCCCATTCCATTCCGAGAGAGAGAGAGAGAGAGAGAGAGAGAGAGAGAGAGGCAGGCAAATTTGTTTATTAGCTTTAGCCAAAATGAATGTACTCTATTGCGTTGATGAGTAGATAGCTATTATAATTATAGTACAGACACTGTGCAACAATTCAGAGTTTACACTGTCCACAGTTCATAACATTTGATTTGAAGGGATATTTATGGAGTGAATGATTCACAGTATGCGTCATTTAAGAGGCATGTTATCAGAAAGAAACTAGACACTGCTGACATCAATCTGGCAAAATCGGTGACTACGCAATATGGACTTATTTGTAATGCAAGACATACCTTTGTCGTGAGATATTTAGTACTACTTTCAAATGAGTTTCGGACAGACATTACAGTTACAGCCGAACGTCATATGACCTTTGAACTTCATGATGAGGCTGTGGTAAGGATTAAAAAAGCGGCCGTGAACTTTGTTCACGTAGTGCAACAGTTTTTGAAAAAACACGGACTAAAACGTCTTGTTGCAACGTCGGATGTAGCCGTTTTCTTCCATATTGACACGGAACTAGTCCACTGAAACGGAAACGTTTCTGTTCCGTGAGATGGATGGACTACTAAACGACATTTCAGACGTCTCTATGTGTGGCTTGGCATTTAGTAGCCCAATGTTGTACCAAATGCCAACGTATTAAACGTTAGGTAATTAGCTAGAGCGTTGCAGCTTAATTAATGAAGCATGAATGCGTAGTCAAACGATATTGAGACGTTTTAAATAGTCCTGCTGCACCCGCGGACTAGCTGTAACGGCTAACATTAGCCAGCATAAAAAACGTAATTATTTTTCCTTTTTAATGTCATCAAGCACATCAGTTGAGGAGAGAGGAGCTCTTGTAAAAGACTATTAATAATAACATTTATTATTGTACCGGTTAGCCTCCAACACGAAAACAAAACACAGCGGCTGAAAGATTTCTCTTGCAATTCTCAAACTTTTTTATTTTCGTTACAGCTGGAGTGGAACGGTTTCAACAGTTTGCACTGAAAACTTGGCAAAAACGGCATTTGCAACTATTCTCCATGTACGTGTGTAGGCCTGGCAGCTTTTTACGACACCCCGCATCAAATGTCGATAGTTTTCGAAGTTTTATATCAAAACTGGGAATTTCAGTATCGTGACAGACATCAGTCTAATCAACAACTTGACGATACTCATTCCCCATTACAGACTTTAGAGCAAAACAAATATACATAAACATATACACAAAGACCGTGTTAATACGAGTTTTCCAGTGGGTAGGCTACAGTGAGAGTCTTCGTCTGGCCCTTAACCTATGTATATATAAAGCGCTGAAGATTTTTGACAAACATAAATAAAAGGAATGACATCATAAAAAGAGAAACAAAAATATTTAACAAAATAAAAACATTAAAGAAATATTAATAGAAATAATAAAAAAAACTCTTAAGTTACTAAACTCAAATATACACAGCTATATCTTTTTCCTATTTACATATGTACATTTTTTTTTCTTTTTCTTACATATAATTTCTCTGCAAATAGGATCCATAAAGAAAACCTTTTTTTTCCACTGAGTGTCAGGAAAGTGTTGGGAACAAAGAACAGGACTCCCACAAGCTTTCAAGATGCTGCTGAAATTTCTGGATTGAAAAAACAAAACAAAAACACATTCCCTCGAGACATTCATTATTCATCTGACTATTTATGTAGAATCGTTTTACTGCATTCAAGGATGTGTCTGAAGTGCATCCTGAACTGCGTTCCTTGAGGAGAAACTCAGAAACTCGAGAGCTGCTAATGACCCGATTTAAGGCAGGTCCGGACACAAACGAGGAGCGAATCAAAGCTGCCGTCGGTGGGTTGATCTTCAACCGCGTGGGTCACATGACTCACCGCACCATGCTGGTGGAGTCCTTTTTACAGAAATCAAAATGCGAGTGTAAACAGGAATAAAAGGATTGGGGGGGGGGGGGGGCGCGAAAGAATTTGCACAGATCTGGATGGTTCCACTTTCAGACTGAGAGGAAATGAAAAAGCATTTGCATTTGGCCACTTTGCTCATACATAATGATCTTTCACCTGCTCGTCTTTGTTCACATTCTTCCACAGGTTGTCCTTGGTGCTACAGTGCGTCCTTGAGGGATGTTTCTGGGCCACACTGGAAACGCTAAACACCACCTCCCCTTTAACATACTTCAGGGCAGGGCATTTGTCCACTACCAACTCTCGCCCACTTTCCTCCTCTTCCTCCTCCTCCTCCTCTTCCTCCTCCTCTGCTCCATCTCCAACCCGGTCCAGGGGGTACGTCGGGCCCTTGTTTTCCTGCCACACGTTATCTGCATTGCCATAGCGAGCCGACTGGGAGCCCAGCAGAGCACCTCGCTGGTTGTTGGCAGCCTCGCCCATCACCATAGCGGCAGCCGCTCTCTCCGTAGCTTTCCAGCGCTTCCGGAACCAGCATACACACACCACCGCGCAGACGATCCACAGCGCAGCGAACAGCACACACAGCACTGGAACCAGGTAATCTATGAAGATTCATGGGAAATGTATCAGAGGAGGAGAGAAAACCAAGTTTGTAACAGACCCCTCTCGCCCCTCCAACCCATGTCAGCCAAAGAGGAAGAAAACCATCTTGCTCACCTAGAGAGGAGGACCTGGCCTTTGTTTCAACCTTGACCTCTCGGATGGCCAACAGCAGCGTGCTGTTGTGGCGCCTGGACAACGTGGCAATAACGCTGCTCACCACTTCCTGGATCTCAGCCGCTTCCTCGTCTGCTACACTCTGATGAAACGACTTGACAGAGAAAGATGGGCCGAGAGAGAGAGAGACGAGAGAGAGGGACAAAAGAGAGACAGTTTGGTACAGAGACAGATGGCAGCTGGAAAAAACAAAGAGGTCTAAAATCACGAATGAGTTGAATAACATAAAAGTTACTAATGAAACAATAACGAAAGTCTCCTGATGCAACTATTTCATACTGTACAGTGCTGAACAAACTGTCATAAAAGATTCCCTTTTTCTATCCAAATCGCAGGACAAGAATGTAGTGAACCTTGCTCCTATTGAGAGGTCATGATGTTGAGTTTAACGTGTGTGAGAGAGGCACTACAAAGCGCCTTCACTTTTTCCAGAAAAAAAACATGAAGCCATTTAACATCAAATATCATCACGGTCTTATTTTGATGTTGAAAACTGCTTGAAAAAGGAGGAAACTTGGTTCGTTGTGTTTCTATGATGATGGCCACAATAACATCAGGTTGTTGGGGGGGTTGGGGGTGTTAATCCAGTGAGATCAGAGAAAAGGAGACGAGGTGGTGAAGGGGAGAGTTCTTGTACAGCAGGTGGTTTCAGGTGCTTTAGAAGTAAAAGGTTTAAAATGATGTAGGAAAAAAACGCGTGTGTGTGAATGTGTGTCTGTGTGTGCATTTGTGTCTGTTTCACTTCCAAAATAGATGGCTATAATGGTTTAACAAGCGCGCTCAGAATACTACCTAAGCTTTGAATTAGGGCCTGCTTTTAAATGGACTGCAAACTGGAAAAGTGAAGACAGAGAAGAAGGCACATCAACATTTGATATAAACCCCCATGAGAAAGCAGAATGGTCACAGACGCTGAGAAACCATTTACGAGCCTGTAAACACGCACAGGCTGTAAAGTGTGAGGGCTGGGGAAAACTGATGTCATTGTCTGAGCTCAGAATACAGTTACACAGTGTAATAACGGCCTGTCGGCATGACGGTCCACATCACCCAGCTAATCATGAAAAAAAAAACAACAAGAAGAAGAGATTTGACCTCTGCAGGTCAAGTCCCTGCCCTCCCCTAACCCCCCAGGTCACTGGTGAGAATGTAAACATTAGTATGAGGTCTGTATCAAAGTTTAGATGGTCCACATACACTTCAAAAAGCTTGTGTGTGAAGACAGTGAAGGCTCTCAGGGAATGAAAACAAGACCATTTATATAAAAAAACAAACAAACACAAAAAAAAACACTCTCACCATGGCAACCTCCACTGCACTGTTCCCAGAATGTGACTGGTCACACAGAATATAGAGGGTGTGGTCTCTGGCGAGTGTGCGAGTACTTGAGAGGTACCTTAGTTCTGAACAGATACCCTCAACAGTTGTTCCCTGTGAAACACACACACACACACACGCGCGCACACGCACACACGCACGCACACGCACGCACACATATATATATTCCATTTAAGTATTTAAAGTATTATTCCAGACAGAGTCATACAAAGGATCATATAAAAAATGTTTTTTTAAATGTTTGTGTTTACCTGAGGCACACTATCTGTATCAAATATAAGGGTAACACGTGCACAGTTGTTGTCTACATAATGATTGTTAGGCTGGCAGAGGATGTTGATTGGTGGAGGATCTGGAACAGAGCACATCCCCCACTGATGGCATGGTGGGCGAAGACAAGAAAGGAAGTTGTCCTCTGTGCACCGTTGTCCTCCAGGACATGGGGAGGGATTTGACTCGAGAGAACTCGAGTGGATGAGACAGGGACGGCCTCCACAGTACACCTAAAGAAAACACACCTGCCAGTAACTCACTGACTTAACTCAAAGACACTAGTGTGTCTTTTCGAACCATATCCAATAAATGTAGTTAAAATGTGAATATGTGGATATGTGGATCCTGGTCATTAATGGTCTGACTTGCCTGCCACTACCCAACAAAAAAAGTAGAAATGTAACATTTGGGCCAAATTCTGTTAGCAGAAGTTTCTCTGTTCTAACATGGTAAAGAATCAATCTGTTAAATCACCAGTACAACAAAGATATCATTCTGTTAAGTGAACTTAGAACTTAGTGTGTATGCAGCTGTGCATGTGTGTGTGTTTGTGTGCGCGCATGTGCAGCTGTGTGTGTGTGTGCAGCTGTGTGTGTGTGCAGCTGTGTTTGAGTGTGAAAAACTCTGTGTGCCCGCTTGTGTGTGTGTGTGTGTGTGTGTGTGTGCACAGTCACCTTGGTGCACATGATATTTCCGTTCACACACTGACAACTGTTGCACTCCTCTTCCCAATGACCACCATGAGGAAACAAAACACCAGATTTCCAACACGCCTTACCAACTCCAATAACTAGAGAGAGAGAGAGAGAGAGAGAGAGAGAGAGAGAGACGGGGGGGGGGGGGGGGGGGCATAAAGTGTCACAACAAAAAAAAAGGAAG
>JAOYMR010000008.1:17378130-17389968 GCA_025802075.1 Tenebrosternarchus preto | reverse complement strand
AGAGGAGAGGGGAGGAGAGGAGAAGAGAGGGGAGGAGAAGAGAGGGGAGGAGAGGAGAAAAGAGGGGAGGAGAGGAGAAGAGAGGGGAGGAGAGGAGAGGAGAGGGGAGGAGAGGGGAGGGGAGGAGAAGAGAGGAGAAGAGAAGAGGAGTGACTCACCCAGCTCACAGAGCAACCCTGTCCAGCCATCAGGACAGAGGCACTGGAAGGATCCGACACCATCCAGACACGTGCCGCCGTTACGACATGGAGAAGATTCACAGTCATTAATATCTGAGAGTGAGGCACAGAGATCAGACACACAATCAGACAAACTGGAGGATTTACCAGAACACAATATGTTACAGTGACCGTATTAATCACTAATCCGTGTTACAGTGACCGTATTAATCACTAATCAGTGTTACAATGACCGTATTAATCAGTAATCAGTGTTACAGTGACAGTATTAATCAGTAATCGGTGTTGAAGTAAGTTATGAGTGAGAGGTGTGGTATGATGGTTTGTGGTGGTGTGTTTTTGTATTTTTTTTTTAAACTCACTCTCGTGACAGTAAGTCCCCATAAATCCAGGGTTGCAGGCACATGTGAAGTTGCCTCCTGATTGGCTGATACAGCGACCGTGAGGGCCACACACATTGGATGAGATGTGCCACAGCCCTTTGTCCGTGGAGTTGGTTGCCACAGCAATAGTGCAGCTGTCAATCACTGGGATCAACAGGTGTAACATTATTTCATTTTGGTTCTTGATACTGCGGTTATCATTTTCTTTACCTTTGCATAAGTCACATTAGAGTTTGTTTACGGAAATCTGACATCTAAAGAAAACATGAATTCAGCCAAAATTTAAAGCAAATTCTATCGATGATTATTACAGCAGAAAGCAGAAAAAGGCAGTGTAACCTAACCAAACAGACCCAAGGCTCAGGTTAACATGAGAGCGATAGGAGTGTGTGGAAAACCTCGGCAGGGGCTGGTCTTGCAGTGGTCGTGCAGCCGGTCGCACGTCTTGCCCTCATACTCCTCCGAGCAGATGCAGTAAAAGTCCCCAGGGAGAGCGTGGCACTGACCTTTATTCTGACAGGGGTTAGATGTGCACGAGTTCACCGGAACCTGGAGGAAGGGAAGAGAAGATCAACATCATCATTGATGATGGTAAGAGGAAAACCAGCAGATCTGGGTGGGTACGGTACCCCGAGACACCCGCCTGTACGGTATCCCGAGACACCCGACTGTACGGTATCCCGAGACACCCGCCTGTACGGTATCCCGAGACACCCGCCTGTACGGTACCCCGAGACACCCGCCTGTACGGTACCCTGAGACACCCACCTCGCAGTTGGAGCCCGTGTATCCGTCCAGACACTGGCACTCGTAAGCAGCGGGCAGGGGGTGGCACTGCCCACCGTTCTGGCACGGAGAGCTAGCACACTGGCTCCCCTGCATCTCACAGTGCCGTCCCACAAAGCCCGGCGGACATTTACACACGTAGCCGTGGCGACCGTCCTGACGGGAGAAGACGCTGGCTTAAAAATAAACAAACAAATAACACGCACCTAGCAGCTCTCTGGAAGGATATAACAATTCCTAGTTGTGATGTTTTTTACACTGAACGCTGCATCTAAATCCAGCAGAGGCGACCTGCTCAGGACAACATGGCAAACCCTCACAATCCAGGAAGCAGGAGTGAGAGAAGCAGGGCGTCAGCTCACCTCACATGTGCCGCCATTCTGACACTGGCCGTAACAGGTGTTGACATCTGTAACAGAAAATGACAATCAACACAAGGCCCTCGAAATCACGACTAAAGCCACACTTTCCAAAGACACACTGTGATTTTCAAAGCTGGCTTGTGGTAAACAAATTTTAATAACAGAACAATTTTATTGTTTTGTTAGTTTTTTCCCCCATTTTTCCAGACTCCATCATTAAAGTTTCTGGAGTTACAGTAACATATCTCAGATACTCTTTGGCACGTTCAAAATTGAGCTTCTGGCTTGTAAAATCACAGAGTGGCCCATTAATACTGCAATACAGGCAATACACTCCAGTCAGTCCAAACATGCAGGATGAACAGAGGAATCAGGAGCAGGTTAACGGCGTGCAGCGTGTGAGCTGTGAGCGGCAGAGAGAGCGTAAACAGGTCAGCGTCCAAATCCAAAACCACAGTGGACAAATTAGCGATGGCACACAAACAACTAAGACCATCTGCATACAAGAGGCCAAATGCTATCTGAGGTCCTTTAGACACATTACGTGCTCCTGAGAGGACCGTAGACCTTTTAAATGTTGATAATGACTTTAGTGTTTTGGGTTTTTTTTAGCCTTAAGGGTAATGGATTAAACACTATTTATTCAGTCAATACAGTTAATCTAATGACTAAGTCTGCAATATTTACAGTGGGGAAAAAAAGAGATGAACAGGATTTTGAGCTAAAAGAGAGTGAAAAGGCTCAGCCAATCACGTGTAAAAGAGACAGTGAAAAGGCTCAGCCAATCGAGTGTAAAAGAGAGAGTGAAAAGGCTCAGCCAATCGCGTGTACAAGAGGACAGAGGGAGGCGGGGACTGGGGTAGTTCTGTCACTCATCCTTAGAGCGCATTCAGACAGCAGTGATTGGATATACTGACTGATGTTACAGTTCAGCCCCGCCCAGCCCAGGAGGCAGGCACAGTGATATCCACCAATCAGATTTTTACAAGAGTAAGAGTTTAGACAAGGCCTCTTCGTACACTCATTCACATCTGTGAGAGAGAGAGAGAGAGAGAGAGAGAGAGAGAGAGAGAGAGAGAGAGAAAGGGGAGAAAAGAGAGAGAGAGAGAGAGAGAGAGAGAGACAGGGGAGATAGAGAGAGAGAGAAAGGGGAGATAGAGAGAGAGAGAAAGGGGAGATAGAGAGAGAGTGGGAGACAGAATCAAGCTGAAAAGCCCCACCACCATGTAGCATCACAGAACATTTGTACCCCACACAAACTACATTTCCCACTCTGCACTGCGGGCATCTCGTGGAAGCTGGCTGTCCTACGCTTCTCTGAGACTGAACTGAGCTAGTGCCCGTCTCCCCTCCCTCGTCTGACACGGAGCCCTGCTCATGACAGCCTTGGTCCACAGACATTGATGAGGTCGTGGCTAGGGGCGTTCTGCTTGACTGGAGGGCGGGGCAGGGGTATATGGGTGGGCGGAGCCTACATATGAAGGAACATGGCCCACAGTGCCCCTATAACGACAGTGTGGAATGCGACATCCAGAAGTGGACCATGTACAGTACAATACCTCCCTCTCTCCCTCCCTCCACCCCTCTCCCTCTCCCTCCCTCTCCCTCCCTCTCCCTACACCAAAGATACTGGCCAACAGAGGTATAATTAGTCCTCTAGCTGGCAGTTGCCAGGGCTGGAGATGCATTTAGCTTTACTAAAATGGCTGGAGTCAAGTTACTGATAACGTTCACCTCTCTGCCTCAGACATGTATCCACCCCAGACGTCCAGTAACGTCTACACACACACACACACACACACACACACTCACAGACGTTCGGTCACAGCCCTGTGTGAGCACGCACACACATGCGTACACGCACATGCAAGCACACACACACACACACAATTACACACACTTACATACACAATTACATGCAGACGTGCATCACACACACACACACACACACACACACACACACACACACACAATCACACACGAGACAAACTGATCCATGAACATGCGCTCACAGCTCTGTTCACACAGTTACAGTAATGGGTGATGTAAGATTTGATCACAACATTCAGATACACACTTCAATAAATTAAACATGCAATCTCCACACTCTGTGCTAGCGTGACATCTGAGAGGTTTTGAGCTCGTTTAGACACGCTCTCTGCACACAGTGCCACGTTCCAGTCGTTTGTGAATGCTCAGTAGTCTACAGAACACTCTACACCACTGGATATTTCTCCCTCGTGGCTCAGTGGAACCAAACTTGAAAATCATCCCAAATTTGTGTGAACAGGAGATATTTATCATTTTATTAAACTTTTAGCTTTTTCTGGTTTTGCACTTGTTTCTATGAACTACAAATGAGAACAAACAACTAACATTAAGCTAACTAACATTAAGCTAACTAACATTAAGTTAACTAACATTAAGCTAACTAACATTAAGCTAACTAACATTAAGTTAACTAACATTAAGCTAACTAACATTAAGTTAACTAACATTAAGCTAACTAACATTAAGCTAACTAACATTAAGTTAACTAACATTAAGTTAACTAACATTAAGCTGCTCCAGTTTTACATACTGCACTGTACAACAGGAGAAACTTAAACACAAAGTCTAACTTACACACTCACACACACACACTCTCTTGTTCTACCTATCTGACACGTCTTCCCTGTCCACTGTGGAGGGCAAATGCAGTCGAAGCTGTTGTCCAGATTGATGCAGGTTCCTTCGTGCGCACAGGGGTTCGACACACACTCGTCTTTATCTGAAACACACACACGGACACACACTCGTCTTTATCTGAAACACACACACAGACACACACTCGTCTTTATCTGAAACACACACACAGACACACACTCGTCTTTATCTGAAACACACACACAGACATACACACTCGTCTTTATCTGAAACACACAGCTGGAAGCTCCCACAAACATGCACACACACGCGCACACACACACAAACACACACATATACGATTCTCACGGATCGCATGTGTGACTTGACCTCTGACCTTCAGCACAGGTAGGGCCCGCCCAGCCCGGGGGACAGTGACACTCAAAGCCGGACGCAACTTCGTGGCAGGTACCGCCGTTAGCGCACGGATTAGACACACACGCATGCTCCGCTACACGCAAACACACACAGAAATAGTAACAGCCTTAGATCAGGGGTAGTACAGTCTCAGTCTCTCTTCTCCATTACTTCTGGATGAAACATAGCAGCCTGTACGATCTGAAACTCTCACAGACACTTCAAAAAGGCACTGATAATTCTGAACAAAAGCCAGACGGTGTGAACGCATGGTGTAAATATAAAATGTGATGTTCAGAAGATCCAGACCCAGATCCAGGGCAGCAAGGGCTTCTCACCTCTCTCGCAGTTTTTGCCCGAGTAGCCTTCAGGGCACAGGCAACGGTACTCGTCCGGTTCTGTGTTCAAACACACGGCTCCGTTCACACACGGATGATGGGTACCACAGTAGTTCAGGTCTGGGGAAACACCATTCAAACGATGTATGATACGCTCCACCCAACATGCACACACACACACACACACGTGCACACACACGTGCACACACACACACAAACACACACAAGGGCCGTCTGAAATGCCACGTTTGGGGCTCCAGGGCTTTGGCACTAACCAGTGAGGGACTCAACTCCATGATTTCTCAAATCATGCAGAAATACAATTAGCATTATTGTTGTTGCTAACAATTACTATTTTTATTGTTATTATTAACCATTTCTGACAAAGTAAAAGTATTTTAATTTATTATTGTAATAAATGAACAGTTTCAGTAAAAGAAGTTTCTTTTCAATCTTTCAAAAAAAATGTATCAATCAGACTGAATGCACAGTGCCTTTATCCTTTCAGAGTTTCATTTAATGCATTTCCCAAACAGCCGAGCCGCGCGACGTCCCGCGCTCGCCTTTAACCAGGCCAACGTGAGCTGAATTTTAGGATCTCGTCAGTTTCATTGAAAGTGTTCCCAGACAGCTGAGCTACTCATCGTCTCGCCTTCAACGAGAAGCGAAGCCTGACGCCGTCACAGCATGTTGTGGGCCTAAACCGAGACGCTGGGTTCCTCTGCACTTTAGAAGTGCTGATAGAACGTTGAAATATGGTAGAAGAACATGGTGACAAAATGTTTTGCACTCTGGCCTTATTGAAAACAAAAAAAGAAAAAAAAAAAACCTCACAAATACCAAACAAAAAGAGCGAATACCAACACAGTGAAGGAAAAATCATGATATTTGAGTCCAGCCCTAACACACACACACACACACGTGCATGCAAACACACACACGTACACACACACACACACACACTGAGCAGTGGAGTATGCATGATTGGTCACCTTTGTCGCAGAGCAGTCCTCCCCAGTTCTTCTCACAGATACACTCCCACTTGTCACTGCAGGTGCCGTGGAAACAGCCCGGGTACGTCACACACTCGTCACACAGAGGGCCCTGCCAGCCGAACTTACACCTGTAACACCAACACACACACAGGAGGCTCGTAGGGTTGGTCCCAACACAGTCCGCACATCCGCACACTGCTCTGGACCCCGACACAACCCAGATGAACATCACACCACAAACATAATAAGTAATAATATTATTATTATTATTATTATTATTATTATTACACCACAAACATCACATGACACAGAGCCTTCAGGGAAATGAGCCTGGATCCCCTTATTCATTAAGGACTAAAAATATTAGTCTTTCTGTCTCTATTAAACAACTATAAAATAAACAAATACAAAAAACGAGCATCTTTGTCCAAATTGCATAATTAAATAAACTGTAGGGTGGAAGATTTCAGCGATTCATCAGCGAAACACAACCCATTTCTCCCAGACCTCCGTTAAGATGGACACATCTGTTAACATGCCCTTCACATGCTGTATGTTTACAGGGACCTGGGTGGTCCAATCACAGCCTGCTGAAGTGCTCCACCGGCCTCACTGCCCTGCCTGGACCCTGGTCAGGTGTGTGTGTGTGTGTGTGTGTGTGTGCACGCGCGCCAGGCAAAACGCCTCCAACCATTAGACACAAAATGTCAAAAAGGGGAAGAATTACAGAAAGGTGGCATTCAGTAGCAAGGATGGACCAGTCAGTACAATATGAGCAGCTACTGAGCAGAGACCCCTCCTATCACACACACACACACACACACACACACACACACACACACACACACACACACACAGTGAGTGATGGGTTAGCTAATCAGTTGGTTTAGAGTGATGTGGTGTTATTTCAGGGCCAGTAACAACCTTGTTTCAGCTGTCTCCACATTTCACTCAGAGCTATTTAAAACTCTTACACTCTCCATAACAAACAACACAACCTGCCCACACACCCACACACCCACCTCTACTACTGACACCCACCAACTGTACCATGCAGTCAACATACCGCAGCAGTACGCTAAGCTAACTGCTCTGACTGCAAGCAGTTAACTCAAACAACCAAAGATAATGACATCACTGGCAGAGGACTGAACACTACGGATACAAACCGACTCCACCCTCATCCACGCAACACACAGCAGTCTGTGGTCCAATCAGGATTTTCCCATTCAACAAATAACCAACAGCCCTGCAAAGATGAGCTGAAGGCAAGACAGGAGTTTCACCGAGATCTTCTGGTGAGCAGCCACAGTGAAACCCTGGACCACCTTAAAGCCACAACGAGAGCCAGACGTCCAACACGTCCATACCTGCACCTGGACTCACACACAGCTGAGCGCCTTCTTGCAATTACGAAGTGCCTCTTCCTGGAAATCTGTTTTTTTGAACATTCTTTAGTAAAATATTATATATATATATATATATATATATATATCTATATATATACACCCACTAAGATGTTCTCTCAAACTGCGACACTAAAGATCTGCCTCAGTAGAACAGAATCCACACATCTTTCTCTAGACCACAGGACCAACACATACCTTCCCCCTCACACAGGCCTGACCCAGGCAGGACACAGTGGATGAGAGTGACCCACCACTCACAGAGGGGGAGGATGAGGATGATGAGGAAGGTCACATCATGTGGGTTATTTTATCTGAGCTGAAAGACTCTGCAGCCTTCCGTCCCTCTGTGAGCCACAGACCAGTGTCTGAACAAACACTGTACACCCACACACACACATGCCTGAGATCACCAAAACCTACAGAATCAAACAAGCCATAACTAGCATGCTGGCATATTTGGGCATGGTTGTTTGTGTGTCTGTGTGTTTACATGAGAGAGAGAGAGAGAAGAGGGGGAAAGAGGTGGATAGAGAGAGACTAGAGAGTTTTCATGAGACTGGTGTAGCAGGACATGGCAGGACTCACGTGCACTGTCCCGGTGTGGCACACGTCCCGTAAAGCTCACTGCAGCCCTGCTTGCAGATGGCTGCAAAAGACAGAACCTGAAGATCAAAAATCACACCTTTACAGTCCAGGCTTTTAAGCAGAGACTTGTACAAACATAAACAGACACACTCACACACACACCTTTCTCGCAGTTCGGTCCGGTCCAGCCCTCCAAGCATTGCTGGTTGCCAAGGTGATCACACTCATAGTGGCCGAAGTAGTCGTCGCGAGGGCGACACTGCTTGTTGCACTTGTTGCCATAGTAATAGCGATCACAACGCACACGCACGCTGTAGTGCAGGCTCACCACGAGGCCGTCGTGCGAGATGACCTGTAGATCCTCACCAGGGTTCATCTCCCCGCGATACACACTTCGCTCGATCAACAAGCTCTCCTCTGCACAAATACACACACACACACACACACACACAGAGCTGGGTTATGGTCTGTGTGTGCGCGCACGTGTGTGTGTGTGTGTGTATGTGAGTGAGTGTGTGCGTGTGAATACTGAAGGGGGAAAAAAATAATACTTTTAGAAAAACATTTATTTGGAATGTCTGAGAAAAATTGACAAACAATTTATAATACAAACAATTTATAATACATAAACAATTTTCACAATATGCAAATTTTGTTATACAACAAAATATGGATATTTAAAACAGGGGTGCAGGATGTGGACTAAAAATACTACATTGTGATAATTTTATATTATGAATGGTGGTGATAACTATATATTATGAATGGTGGTGATAACTATATATTATGAATGGTGGTGATAACTATATATTATGAATGGTGATGATTATATATATTATGAATGGTGATGATTATATATATTATGAATGGTGATGATAACTATATATTATGAATGATGATTATATATTATGAATGGTGATAACTATATATTATGAATGATGATTATATATATTATGAATGGTGATGATAACTATATATTATGAATGATGATTATATATTATGAATGGTGATGATTATATATTATGAATGGTGATGATAACTATATATTATGAATGGTGATGATAACTATATATTATGAATGGTGATGATAACTATATATTATGAATGGTGATGATAACTATACATTATGAAGGCAACCTGCAATGAATTCTTTCATGTTAAAACGAAGGAAAACCTACTATGATATAGACTGGCCTTCATTTTTCCCACCATGTGAACATTGAGAATGTTCAAAATTCCCAGAGAAAACCTCCCTGGAATGTCTGAGACTAGTCTGGATCTCCACTGCACACCAGCACAAAGAACTGGAGTTTTTTAGAGGTTGTTGCAGCTTTACTGTGATAACGATCAACTAACGATATATTAGGCACAGCTCCTCTTCAACTAACGATCAACTAACGATATATTAGGCACAGCTCCTCTTCAACTAACGATCAACTAACGATATATTAGGCACAGCTTCTCTTCAACTAACGATCAACTAACGATATATTAGGCACAGCTCCTCTTCAACTAACGATCAACTAACGATATATTAGGCACAGCTTCTCTTCCTGACATTTGCTGGTACATTCCATATAAAACCAATACTTGAAAAGACCAGAATTTGACGTTTTGTGATCTGGTCAATGATCCACTTCTAGATCCTTAAGGATCCTTCTATCCTTAAGACCAATGTATAAAGACTGAATTATGGTAAACAACCCAAAACATTCCCACTTCATGCAATGCTTTGGAGCCCCATTTGTTAACATTGTTCTCCTATTTCAGGTTGGATTTAGAGATCACAGTTCCCAGTATATATTTTCCCGAGAGGGTGCTGGTCTGTTTGTATGGCCACTATTAAAATCCCCTCCCCCCTCATCACTTGTTGTGAATATTTGTATGGTTGGAAGGCGGCCAACTCCACACCCAGCCACAACAACAAAGCCTTCTAGGAAGCAGGGAAATGCCTCCAAGGCTCGTAAGCCTTTATGGCCTTCCTCTGATGGACCCCTAGGGTAGGTCAAGGTCGTATAAGTGCCTTGGTCCTGGACCAAGAAACACAAATGCGGACACTGCACAGTGCACAATACACACTGCACAGTGCACGACACGACACACTGCACAATACACACTGTACACTACACGACACGACACACTGCACAATACACACTGCACAGTGCACGACACGACACACTGCACTCCCTACACACTACATACTGCACTCCCTACACACTGCACTCCCTACACACTACATACTGCACTCCCTACACACTGCACAAACTCGATAATGGTGCTGCCTGGCCGTCATCCTGCTTTAAGTCTCTTTCTGTCTCTCACTCAGACAACTGTGGAGCCAGAGAGGAAATAACAGGAGGAACTGACCAGTAAATGAGACAAGGGGAAGCCCTCTCTCTCCACCCCCCCATCTCTCTTACTGTCTCATGTTTTCTAATGCTCTCTCTCCCAAACCTGCACTCTGCCCTCCTCCTGTTTCCCTCCTGCTCTCCATCTCTTCCTCCACCCATTCTTTCCCTTTCTCCACCACAGCTACGGCTTCATTCAGGTGGACCGAGGACATCTGCACTCAACCAAACACCCAGTGGACCAAGGAACCAAACGGAGAATCATCTAAATCAACCACCAGGGCATCACTGAGAGCAGGTTCAGATGCTAAACCAAAAATTCCAGCAAGTTCTAACAGAGTTCTAACTGAGTTACTCACACCCAGATTGATTTCATCCACATCATCAACCACTGCATTTCAACCACTGTCTCTCCTCAAACACCATGGTAAACCTGCCAAAATCTCATGCCTGCGTGTCCCTTACAGACTGCAGGGGGAGGAGTTCCGAAGAACGTCTGACCATACGCCAAGGTGTTCTCAACTCCGCCCCTCAGATCTGCTCCATGAATACTCCATCAGGCCCCACCCCTTCCAGACTTTCTCCCTACATGGAAGTGGGTTTGTGGAGACACAAGTAAAAGCTTTGACATACTGTCCCAATTTCAGCCTAAAAAAGGAGTGAACACAGCGTTTCGTATCAAATGTGTCAAACCCCCATTTTTCCTCCCTCTGTCTCTCAGTCTTTAAAAAAAAAAGTAGCACTCATCGCCTAATTCATTTCCAGCAATTAGTTATAAAAATACGGACCAATCACTGTCCCTCTCTACTAGGGGACACAATTACAGACTGTTACTGGGGAGAGTGGTGGAGGTAGAGCAGCCTGCTCTCTTACAGGAGCTTATTTCTGAAAACGCAGCAGGGAGTGTGAGTGTGTGAGCGCAAACACACACACACACACACACACACACACACACACACACACACACACAGATCCTTGTCACAAAAATCTCAAGCAGGCTGAGGATCAGTTAATAACTGGATATTTAATGAACAGTCCACCAACACAGGTGGCTTTGACAAGGGTCTTCAATTGATGTTCAGGGTTACACCCTTCACCTGAAACCCCACTGTTTCTGGTAAAGGGGAGACAAAGACCCGGTGGTTTCAGTCGTAGTTGCACATCATAGTTTCCTGTCTTTTTCCCAGGAAGAGTACAGTCTTGGTTCGGATGTCTATGAGCTTAACGTATGATGTCTATGAGCTAAACGTATGATGTCTATGAGCTAAACGTATGATGTCTATGAGCTAAACGTATGATGTCTATGAGCTTAACGTATGATGTCTATGATCTTAACGTATGATGTCTATGAGCTTAACGTATGATGAAACCAGGAGGTTCTGCATCGTTGTTCATCCCCACCCCACCCCAC
>JAOYMR010000008.1:17280393-17305458 GCA_025802075.1 Tenebrosternarchus preto | reverse complement strand
AATACCCTCGTCATTCTGACCCCCTGTGTTTGGGTAATGCCCTCGTCATTCTGACGCCCTGTGTTTGGGTAATACCCTCGTCATTCTGACCCCGTGTGTTTGGGTAATACCCTCGTCATTCTGACCCCCTGTGTTTGGGTAATGCCCTCGTCATTCTGACGCCCTGTGTTTGGGTAATACCCCTGCCGTAGGTTCTCAAAGGGAGACAACAATATGGCGTAGGTTTGACAAGCGCAGTAGATTAATTTGTATTGGGCCCTGCTGACTCACTCGACCATCCTGACTGCTCTCCTGTCGCAGGCCTTCAGTGAATAAGTCCTCTCGTGCCTCGGTCCGTGGGCCGGGAGACGCTCTCATCTCTCCATCTGACAGGCGCAGCTCAGCCGCCTCGTCCTCTCTGACTTGGCTGGACGTGACCTGTTCTTCAGGTGCTTGCTTCTATAAGAGGGAGAGAGCAGACATTAGACTACTGAAGGTGAAAGACCCCGCCCCCACCCGCCCCACCTACCTGAGACGTGTTATCTGCCTGGCTGTCGTTTAACTCTTCATCCTCTACTATTTCAGCAGCTCTCTGAAATATATTAATAAGTAGGAAACATGTAGACATTGTGAGAGACCTGGGAAACTCCAGCCATGTAAAGAGAGATGAAAAAGGATACAGGGATTGAGAGTGGAGAGGAAAGGTAACGAGGAAGTCAATGGCCTAGGAATGGGGAAGAGGGGATGGAGAGGGAGAGGGAGAGAGTACCTGGTCTACAGGGAGAGGGAGAGAGTACCTGGTCTACAGGGAGAGGGAGGGAGTACCTGGTCTACAGGGAGAGGGAGAGGGAGAGAGAGGGAGCACCTGGTCTACAGGGAGAGGGAGAGGGAGGGAGCACCTGGTCTACAGGGAGAGGGAGGGAGTACCTGGTCTACAGGGAGAGGGAGGGAGTACCTGGTCTACAGGGAGCTCCACGGCTGTGCTCTCATCCTCTGCCACCTCCTCTGCTCCTCGCACCTCCTCTCTCCTCTTGCTTGCACCCTTAAACACACTGGGCTGGGCTGGGCGATACATAGCATTACAGTCATGGACTCTGCACAGATTGGAGTGTGTGTGCGTGTGTGTGTGTGTGTCCAGTACCTGCTCCTCCCCCGGCTGGGGCTCTGCGTACACCTCTGTTCCTGCGGATGTGGACGGGTTTGGTGTGGAACACGGAGCTCTCCTCTCTCTCGCCACCAGTCACCTCATCTCCCGTCGATCTCACACGCCGTCCGTCCCGCTGACACACAGCAAGCACACACACTCTACACCGTCCAAGATATAAGCATCATTTTCTACACGCTTCAGAGCTTCGGTGCTCACAGGTGGTTGAGGTGAGCAGCAGGAAGAAGGTGATGTTTACAAGGAAAGATCAGAACCTTTTAAGATTGTTTATGCTCCAGGAGGTGGCATGTTGACATCCTGCCTACAGACAGAGATACAGTATATGGAGCTCTAAGGACCCATGTTACCTCAGGGGAATTGAGGAGGGCAGAGTCACTGTGGGTGTCCTGAGGAAACCCCTTCCTGGTCTGCAGGAAGCAACAGAGGAATTTCCTTGTTGACTGGTGATGTCACTAAGATTTGTGACTCAGATTGAGCAAAGGTTGCTATGTTACCTCAGTTCTCCTGTTCAGCCTGCGATCTCCAGGATAATGCCTAGGAAACAGACAGTGGCACAAACAGGTAAGCGTAAGAATCTCCAGGTGCGCTCAGCGCCTCATGGCCGTCGTCGTCGTCCTCACCGGTCCGCACTGCCTCCTGCTGCTTTATTCAGAAGGAGCTCCACATATGGAAGCTTCTTGAACCGCTCCGTTCCCACGGCAACGTAACACTGGCCGTTCTCCAGCTCCTCCGCTGACAGCACGGTGACACCCTCTAGAGTGCACAGCCTGAGAGGTCAGAAAGGTCAGGGGTCAAAAAAGTACACAGTGACAATGGCTATGGGGCAACGTTTGTATGAGTGCATTATTTGGTCCACCCTAGGGTACACCTTACATCAAGTACACAAAATGTAAAATCTCACTTTGAGATTGTGTGTGTGTGTGTGTGTGTGTGTGTGTGTGTGTGTGTGTGTGTGTGTGTGTGTGTCTGTGCGTGCATGCGTGTGTGCGTACCTGCGGACAGCTCCTGTGCGCAGCATGGCTTTCTCTGAGACCAGGCTGAGGATTTGTTCCAGATTTTTCTGCATGTTGCGTGGAATGATGAAGCGCATAGCAGCACTGAGTACGTCACCATTCCTGAACACACTGCACAGCACCAAGACGTGTGTGTGTCTGCACGTGTGTGTGTGTGTGTGTCTGAACACACTGCACAGCACCAAGACGTGTGTGTGTCTGCACGTGTGTGTGTGTGTGTCTGAACACACTGCACAGCACCAAGACGTGTGTGTGTCTGCGCGCGTGTCTGCGCGGGTGTGTGTGTGTCTGTGCGTGTGTGTGTGTGTGTCTGCGCGTGTGTGTGTGTGTGTCTGCGCGTGTGTGTGTATGTGTGCCAAGTTGTGTTACTTACTATATAATACAGGGCAGAGTTATAACCTTCCTCCATTTTGCAGAGACATTGGGCCTGCTGGGCACTTTAGCCTGTGGACATGTTAAAACACCAAAGGAGTGAACTAGACCACAGCCTGGTGAAGCTTCAACAGACACAGACAAAGAGTCCAGAAGGAACACACACCCGTGGAGCACACACACCCGTCGAACACACACACCCGTCGAACACACACACCCGTCGAACACACACACCCGTCGAACACACACACCATCAGAGGCGTATATTCACCACAAGCACCAAGATAATTGAGAACTCCATTATGGCACATGGTGAGTGGAGCTGCCCTGTCAGCTAAATCACTTTAAAACAGAGGATGCCACCGTAGAGCTCTGACATCAGTTTGAGCCTAGTCTTTAAAGTCCAAGCCAGTATTAAACTTGAGCAACTCTGGGAAATGCCTCTGGGAAATAATATATATATGTTCATATTTAATAACGTTACATAGTTAATAACATACATTCATTCACTCACTCACTCTTTCATCCCGTCTATGAAGCTACTAAAACACTCGTTCCTACAGTCTGTTGACCGTTCCATTTTGCCTTTCAGGTCAGTTTGCTTTGGGGTGTGGAGTCCGGGTGAGTGCCAGCACTACTGTGCTCCAACAGCTCAAACGCTGCGTTAAAACCGAGTTCACCCTGCTTCTGTCGCCACAGAGAATAACTCAGGAACACAGCGCAGCCACAGCAACAGGACAACACAACAAGAAGGAATGGGTTACAGCACGCTGTGTGGAGGTACAACATGGAGATTACATAACTGTAGAAATACCACAGCAGGGCAGCGCTTTTGCTCTAATAGTCCAGGTTTCCAGGAACTCAATATGAAGCTTGAAGCTTTGTTTATAACCACCTTTCATCTTGGAGGGCAAATATTATTAATGAAAAAGTAAATACTGTTAAAGTAAGTGTTTCTGCTAACAACACTTCCTGTCGTCTATAAACACTGAGCTAAATCATGAATCACAAGCATCTGTTCCAGACCACCTAGATGCTAGTGTGTGTGGGAGAGACATTTCAATAGCTGATGCTGTCGCTCACTGCATAAACACAGCTTGTGAAGCTGGTATATCAACACTGGACTGGATTTTAAACAGAAGAGTCCCATGTCTTCTTTAATGGAGTCAGACTTGAGGTTAAAGGGAGAGAGTTGTGTTCTGTTTGGCAGAGATGTGTAATAAAAGCAAACTAAAAACCTCGTACTGGAGAAGCGAACCTACCTGTGCAGGTCCTGCTGCTCCAGTGACAGGAGGTCTCTTCAGCCCAACACCCAGATAGCTGAAAGAGAGAGAAGCAGAATCTACTCACAAAGCTCAGGTTAAGACTGACCACTTACTGTTTTGCTTGGAGACCAAAAAGGCCTTGACCACACACAGTCTTTGACATGTCTGTCATATTTTGGCATTACAGAATGGCAAAATATACGTCTCTCCACAACCACAGACCACTTCCTTCCACAAAAACTGAAATTGCTGCATCTGACAAAATCCATTTTCTCCATTTCTTTTTGTACTTTACCTCTTTCTTTTTTTATAGTCATCCACTCTAGGAGAAGCTGAGTAAGCAGGCTGGTCCTGATGGAGTTTACCAGGCTAGTCCTGATGGAGTTTACCAGGCTAGTCCTGATGGAGTTTACCAGGCTAGTCCTGATGGAGTTTACCAGGCTAGTTCTGATGGAGTTTACCAGGCTGGTCCTGATGGAGTTTACCAGGCTGGTCCTGATGGAGTTTACCAGGCTAGTTCTGCTCATTTCTTGCTACTTTCCCGTACTCACTTGATCTTCTTGAACCTCTCGAATCCCGCAGCCACGTATTGCGCCCCCTGTTGGAGGTGCTCCAGGTCAGGAACGCGGTGACCGTTACGAGGCGTGTAGAGGGTCCGAACGGCCACTGGTGCACCGATGCTGAGAGTCACATCATTTAGGAAGGCCTCCATGGTGGAGACCTGCTTCTGGTTAACAATAAACCGCCTCCCTAAATCAGAATCCAAGACAAACAGACACAGGTGGGTGAGACTTCATTCAGACTAATTTACCTCTCCATTTTGTACGTTGTATTGAAAGCATGAAAACACAATTCAAACATACAGTTGATGTTTTAAATTTATAGGTGGATCCTCCATTGTAGATATTAGTATTAATCACTATGCAGGAAGCAGTAAAATGGTGTCCAGTTACTGTGAAATGGTTGCTCTGACCTGTGAAGAAGGAGTCTCCATTCCTGTACACCATCACAGTCTTCACAGGGGGTAAAACAGAACTCACCCCATTGGAGGCCATAACCCTGATCCAAGCAAAACTGATTTCAAACTATACACACACACACACACACACACACTTTCTGAGTCTACTTACACACTCCCACATTCATATACACTCAATCTGAAATGGCACAGGTAGTTACACACACACACACACACACACTACACAACACACATGATCATCTATCACCACCACTGTATGATTTGTCTGGTTTCAGCAGTTTTCTCATTTGAATGAACAGACTCCATACAGGATGATGCACACTGTATTCCCTCACAATGCTCAGTCACACACCCACACATATATACTTATACTTACAGGAGATTAGAGCATCCAGAATCCACTACATCCAGCCGAGGCTCACCAAGGCAGGGGTGTCTGCTGTGTTGGTTCTTAGGCTGCCGTGTACAGCCCAGTGCTCCAGATCACCTCACGCTTGCCGTGTCTCTCACGCACACACACTGAAGTGTTTCCTGGTTGCTATGGTAGCATTGCCAGTGATCAGAGGCAACAACAAAAAAAAAGGGGGGGTGGTTCAGGGAGAGTGTGTGGGGGAGAGGGAGAGAGAAAAAGAACAATAGATTTAAACAACGTAAATCCAATGACTGTCACCTTTTACCTCAAACCCTATGGAAACATAACAGTATTCTGCATGTGCTTATAGTTACAAAAGAGCAGACATGAAGGTTTGATTGGAGATCAGTTTTTTTTAGACATGGATTAATGCCTCATCATTAAATACACTTCTTAGTCTTGGTTTAGGACTAATCTCAGTCTGGGGAAACCAAAACATCCAATCGCCCACATACTTCATCTAAGATACCAAACATTACCTGAATATCAGAGTTCCAGCACTCCAAGATGTTTTGATATATTTAATACAGCTTTAAAAAAAAAGCTATAAACTGTTAAAGAAAAATTCTTCACAAGCAACAGTTCAAGAAATAGAATTTATTGAAACAATCTTCACAGAAGAAAAAAAAAAAAAATCTCTTACAAAGTAACACACACAGGCACAGTGGGCACTGCATGGTGCAAAGACAACCCAGCCAAATGTACTGAACGTTCTTCAGGTCTATGGTCTTCATGCAGTCAGCACATTCACTTCTGACCCTGTCCCCATTTCCTCGAAGACGCTACAACACGCCCATCTTGTGCCTCAGGGTGAGGTACTGCCGGACAGAAAAACCAACATGGAGTGACATGCACTGGACGGTCCTTCTCACTACTGTCAGTATAGTCCCTCGCTAAAATCACACCTCTCTCCTGTAGTATTTAATTCCATCCGTTTCATTTATTTTCTCAAATTAAAGCACTAGCCTCATGTTCCTAGCACGTCTTAAGCATTACCTTGGTAAACTGCTTTATTGTGAAACATCAAAGGAATCCCTTAAAACTGGCAGGAAGTCATTATGAGATACAAAGGTTGGTAGTTATTACAGGATGCACATAATGCAGGTGGTATTAATATAAAGTACTGCTGAGCCCACTGCAGTGTTAGGACACATCTGGTGTAATCAGAGATTCTGCACCCTGCCCATACTTTCTTCCTGCTCACGATGGCCTGCTGGATCCAGAGCAGCTCCATGCTCAGAGTCTTCCTGTGCTGTTTCAGCGCTTCAGGAGTGCGTGCGACATCTTGAACTCGAGAGCATCTCTGGCCTGACAGAGAAATCCCATATAACTGCTTTAAAACTCTTAACGTGAAGGAACCGAGCAGAGGTAATGTACTAATATAA
The DNA here is from genome assembly GCA_025802075.1 of Tenebrosternarchus preto. Lineage (NCBI taxonomy): Eukaryota > Metazoa > Chordata > Actinopteri > Gymnotiformes > Apteronotidae > Tenebrosternarchus > Tenebrosternarchus preto. The sequence goes on along the minus strand of JAOYMR010000008.1, from coordinate 17,298,888 downwards.
GGTGCAGTCATTGTAATCCAGTATTATGAGTGCACACCTGTTTGCTGTAAGCGGTTGCAGCTCATCTCCAGGGCCATACAGTTCCAGGCTTCCTCTTTGGCGCCCCCTGGTGGTATAGGGGTCTGACTGCAATCTCTGTGTGAGCTGTGACAAGTTTCCTCATCTCTCTCTGGCACCAACACTACAGTGCGTGAGAGACAGTTTTCACTCTCTTCAGTCTGCGCCTTCAGTTTCTCTGCAACCTCCAGATGACCCTGTGTTTGCATCTGCGGCCCGCAATATTTGGATACTGCGCTTTCCTGATGCAATAAATAAATAAATAAAATATAAACTTCTCAGCAGCCTATACAGATACGATGCCTATTAGACTTGCATTATAAACTGTACATTAATCAGTTATTAATCAATCAATGTCAGCCACTGTGTAACACAATAGCTATTAGAAAATCTACAATAACTGTCTAGAGGAAACCAAACGAAGTAGAATCAAATTAAACCAAACTTACATTGTCAGTAAAGTTGGGTCTCGGTATAAGATTCCCCCTCCAGCTCAAATGGTCCAAACAGCCCTCGGCTTCTTTAACAACGTCTTCGAATTCAGTCTGAACTGCCTGCAAGTCTTTTCGGATCAGATATCCTCGACACAGCGCCTAAAAAAATAGTTACCATAATACAACATGAATACACTGCTATTTCAAAACTACACTAATAATGAACAAATAAACGAACTTTTAACTAGCTTTATTATCCGTGTATACGTTAGCTACCGTTAGGTAACGACAGGTAACATTAGTTAACATTAGTAACAATTCATCTTAGTAACTAACTCACACGAAAGAGTACGCATAATGCACGCATTTTACCTGAAAGAGAAGCACAAACACACTATAATGTACGCATTTTACCTGAAAGCATATCAAATGTCTTAACCATTCTTGCCTGTCCATTAAACGCGTTAAAACATCACTACGTTGTGGTAAAACTCTACTCGCTAGCTATCAAGATTAGCTACGCTCGAGCTCATTTCTTCGTGCCGCTCTGTACCATTTGCCGCTCTGTACCATTTACTGCCCTCTAGTGCACAGGTGCGGTGTAACAGCTGCCTCGGGCACATAAAACCAACCCAGTAGCTTAAAATAACATCAAACAAAACATCAAATGAGTGTAAACGAATTGGTTTAAATCAGTTTTATTAGGTTATACAAGTACAAAAAAATGTTAGGAAAGTAATAAGCTGCAAAACACAAGACATCAATGGAAAGGAAGCAGGTCTAATTAATATTTAAAACAAGAGACTGCTTACATCAGAATTGTACATCTGTTTTCTTAGAGCTGAGGCAGCTGTCATATTTTTGTTGCTTGCTGGAATGAAATGTCCAAATTAGACAGAAACGGTTATGTTTCTGGCAAAGCACACGCAAAAGATGAGGCTCACAGGAGTATTTAAAGAGGACACAGATTATTTAAAGAGCAAACTGCCTGAATGTCTAACTGTAGCCTTTCTCATTCCATTGTGCTCTGTGGTTCCAATGTGCTTTGGCCATGAGAAACAACAGAAGACTTACTGTATCTTTACTGTAAAACTTACAATCTGCTAAATCATAGAGTCGTTTGCTCTGTGAAATTTACAGCCATTCAATATTAACAGCAGAAGCTATAACAAAACAGTTCCTGAGTTCAGTGTTGACGTAATCTACCCAGCAGCTCTGATCAACCGAGTGCACCATGCTACATTTCTCTTGATGAAAAGTTACTTTGCCACAGGGAGCTAAGGGGTGCAGTCAAGCTAGAAGCCGATTTAGTTGTAAGTATTTCAGTGTCTCCCAAACACCACCAAAACATGCCATTATAGTTCAGATAAAGAAGACGTTCAAAAAGTGTCCTGACTATCGGGTAACACGTCTCTACCTCTACATGCGTTAAATAGTGCTGCTACACAACAGTTCAGCAATAACTCACTACCAAGATCTGCTATTCCTGGGTATAAACCTCAGTGTATGTTCCAGGAGGCTGTTTGAAAGAGTTTACGCTAAAATGCTTTGTTTTTCTGCTACAAATTTAGGGGAGGCACTGTCAAAATTTCAACTATCTACAGTTGTCCTGAGCAAGTTTACGTATAATTACGGCTCATCACCAAAAAGTGTTTAACAGTACCCTAATCAGAAAACAAACAGGACAAACCAACCCAAGGGTGAAACCATGTGTTTGTCCTGTTACTATGTCATTACTTACAGTGTAAAATGCTGAGTAACTGTGTAACAACACATTAAATCTCTGTAATTACAATAAGCGCATTTGCTCATTTTGTAGCAAAAGTCTAGGTAAGATTAGCAGTAATCTGATTTGTTTTGTGATTGGCAGTAACCTGATTTGTTTTGAGATTGGCAGTAACCTGATTTGTTTTGAGATTAGCAGTAATCTGATTTTGTTTTAAGACTGGCAATAATCTGATTTGTTTCTGCCACATCTTTATTCAAAAGCATATTTTACTGGCAAATACGGAGCTCTGGTTGTTTACAGCATGATTCAAGTAAACATTCTGTTGCTGAAAAACAACAGCTGCAGTTTCCAGTGCAGCTTTATCTATAAGGACATGTTGTTAGAAGCAGGTGTTAAAATCACAGTATGTACTTACCGTATATGCACTGAGAAACCTGATTACTGAGCCGAAATCAACCCACCTCTTCATCAGATTTCAAGAAATACAACTATGGCCTTAATCTGATGTAAGAAATTGGAATATGCTGTTTACACAAGCACTTGAATTATATAAATCCAGGTATCCAGTAATGATAGGGTTACTGAGTGCATGACACTCACTGTGCTTTCCATGACAACGCAGACTTACACAGGAACTCAGTAAATTACGACTGAATTAATGGTGCAGTTAAACTCTACATGATGTACAGTGTACCAGTGGACCTATTTCAGCCTTCCATGAGACACTGTCAAAGGCTAAACAAATAAACCAAAAGAACTGAAGGGATCCCAGAGAAACTCAAACCCCCAGCGCACTGATGCCGTGCCAGCTAGCGCTGCGGGTCGCCGTTTTCACGGGTCCGGCCACAGGTTCGGTGTAGTAGATGTGGTTTTTAGCGGAACTGGTTGCAGTGTATCCATGGTAACAGCATCTCCAGTCAGTGAGTGATGCTGTCTGGTGCTTTTGGCTTGTAACTCCATTTTAGGGGTCAGAGGCCTTGAGCAGGTCCTGATTCTCTGCAAGGTGTAACTTCTGTCTGGAAAAACCGCATTAAGGATCTGAGAACACAAACCCATTGATACCCACTGCATGCCATTGTGTAAAAAAAATGTATGTATTCTTGCATTTTTAAGTGCATATGATACCTAAAAGACTAGAATAATTTGCTTTTATTTTATTTTCATTATTACAGTTTTATTTTAGCCCTAAGATCCTTTTATTGAGGTTTATTTATCAAGAAACCCCATCCTCTTTAAAGGTCTAATCCTGAACCAAAGAAAAACCTCCAAAAGAAACCTGTTTGGTTTGAGCTATAAGTGCCCAAGATCAATAAGTGTTGGAGATCAATAAGTGTTGGAGATCAATAGAAATGTGAGGAGTGCAGGAAGAGAGGCTGTTTGCCCTGACAGAAAACCAGTGTGGCTACAATGAACAAACCAGATAGGATACATGGAGCTGCTGAGGTCTTCGAGCTGTAGGGAGAGAGGAGAGTGTTATAAGACTTTATAAAAAGGGAAAATGATCAATCAAGAGACATCGAGTGATAATGAACATTTTAATGGTTTAGAGCAAGTAATCATGAATATTTAATATCTTAGATGAACAGCTGCAGTAGCCCAAATGCAGAATTACTGAATAAACCATATTCATTCTTACAGGATGGAATAAGAAGAGATTTGCCAGAGATTTCCCCCCCCCCACCCCACACACACACACACACACACACACACACACACACACACATCGCACCCCCAGAAGGTAGGAAAGTCTTAACACCTGAATTTGATCTGCTGTTACCGTAGTGACCAAGTACCCCTGCTATTTTTGTCTTTAATAAGATGGGAGGGCGCTTTTCACACCGGTCTGACACATGCAAGTTATTCCAAAAGGCACACACACACTCCGCCTACGCTTCAGCACAAAACACTGGAGAACCAAATGTCAAATTACTAGCACTGCAAGCTGAAGCCTGACTACACACACACCTTTCAGCAAAAAAGCCCAATTTATAGTATAAAAATAAAGAGAATGAAAATATTCAATATTAATATTCAATATTCATGGAAAGGATGCAGCTACATGTTCTGTTGGGTGACAAGAGAACCAAAAATCACTGCACTGACTAACTGTGTGTGTGTGTGTGTTGAGTTTAACACAGTACATGCAAAAGCAGTACATATTCTGAGGATATTCTCATCCAGGTGAGGGTGTGTTCACGTGGGTGTGTTCACAGGAGCATGTTCATGGGAGCGTATTCACGTGAGTATGTTCATGGAGGCGCACGTTCACGTGAGTATGTTCACGGAGGCGCATGTTCTCTTCCGTGTGTTCATGCAGGCGCATGTTCACGTGAATGTGATCACATGGGTATGTTCACTGACGTGTGTTCACGCAGGCGCATGTTCACGTGAGTGTGTTCACGTGGGTATGTTCACTGAGGTGTGTTCACGCAGGCACATCTTCATGCAAGTGTGTTCACATGAGTGTGTTCACGGAGGCAGGTGCATGTTCATGTGAGTGTGTTCACGCAGGCAGGTGCATGTTCACGTGAATGTGTTCACACAGGCAGGTGCATGTTCACGTGAGTGTGTTCACGTAGGCAGGTGCATGTTCACGTGAGTGTGTTCACGTGGGCGCATCTCTTACGTTGCTGAGCAGATGCTCCAGGTTGCGATCGGACGCCATTTTCCTCTGGTCCTCGGACAGCTCCTCCACGTGGCTGTCCAGGCTGAAGTGGAGCCGTGCTAGTTTCTCCTGCATCTCCCTCACGTGCTCCAGCTGTTCGAACGAGCACACCTTACCTGAAGAAAAAGGGCGGAGCATGCATCACACGCCCGGCCACGCCCACTCACCAACACGCCAGACGCAAGGTTTGTGAGGCCCAACCTGTACTGAACTAAAGTAACATCTAAATAATTAGAACCTGTTTACCTCCACAGGCCACAAGTGCAATTAGTTTATTAGAATGAGAATCAGACCATCTTGCACAACACACAGACACACACTCTCTCTCTCTATTACCCACACTCACATTACATTGCAATAGTCTCGACAGCTCTGACCTTCCCTGCTTCTCAGTATGTCCCAGACCCTGACCCCTCAATTTACACACACAGTATTGCTCTTCAGTAAAGGGTTCCAGCTTGGTCCCCTCATTCTAACCACACGTGTCTCACCAAAGGCCTGCAGTTTCCCAGAGTGGAAGTCGTTGAGCAGGTTGAGGAGGCCGCCCTCCATCTCCCTCACATCTGAGACATCGGTGAGGAAGGTGTGCTGGAGGGGGGAGGAAGTCGTGGCCATGTGGCTCGTCCCGGTGGGCTGGGCAGCCCGAGGCTTCTCGCGATGGGGCCTTCCATCACCACCACCAACACCAACACAAACACACGACAGCTGATTGGCCTCTGAGACCACAAGAACTCCCCCTCCTGGCTTGGCATGCCCTCTGTATGGACTACTGATTCACTTTAAACGCTTCTGATTGGTTGAAGAAGAATAGTCTCTGCCTTCAGTATTATTTGGAGTCTCTATGCTTCACTAGTATCATGCATGCTTAATTATCCAGCTGTACATATGTGCACCCACATGCAATAATGTACCCACTCCCCACATGGAGTGACCGATACAAACCTAGTGGCTTTCGGAGGGGCCACAGGTACTGGCAGGACCTCTCTGGCTGCACCCATGGCTCCCACTGAGCGCTTGTGTTTGCCCCGTGGTTTAGGGGATGGTGGCTGAGGGAAACCCAGGGAAAATGTGGCGCTCTTGCTGGCTGGCAGGACAGACAGCTTGCGCGGGTTGACTGGTGGAGGTGGGGGTTGGGGGAGAGAAACCTTGGGACTCCTCTTTTTCCTCTTGTCCTCCATCTGTCCGTCCAACCGTCCGTCAGTAAGCCGAGTGGAGGTATGCTGTCCACTAACTGCCTGACAAATACGAGAACATTTACATTTATTGATGTTGAATCCAAGGTTTGTGTACTGACAGGCTAGACCCTACTGAAGCCCTACTGAAGCACTACTGAAGTCCCAAAGAGGAAATCACACCTTACAAAACAGATTAAAAAACATCTTATAATGATTCTTGGATGATTCCAGACCCAACATATCCGCTCAGAGGTAGTTATTTTGATATTTCCACGTAGGTCATCTGCAGAAATGTAGTTTACAGCTCAAAGTGCAGGATTAACACAGGGCTGAGCGCTTTTGAAAGCTCCTCGCTGCTACTAATCGACTTGCATCTTAATGTAGGAAGAAATTAAGTAAAATTTTCAGCCACATTTGAAAACACAGCGACATCTGCATGAAACAGATCTGCAGTGTGTTCACATCAGCAACAGATGGGTGTATTTAACACCGGTCCTAATACCAATCTCTCAAAATTCGTATTTACTCACGTATATACAAGTCTCGTCAAAAATTGGAATCATTTCCAATCTCGCATTTAACTAAGGTTACTTTTCCACGTCTTCGTTGTATGATACGTGTCCTGAGAGCATCTCATATCTGAATGTTAACGTCTCTTTGTCTCACTGATAAGTATTTTTAGAAGCTTCAGATCATTGCGAGACTATAGGGTATCTGATACTTGTATACCATAAATAGCCGATCTATCCGATTTAAATCCAGACCTCTGCGGTTTGTTCCACTTTTCACTCTTGTAGTCTTAACTTAACTGACTTGGTTGGACTGAAGGTTGGGTGTTTTACATTTAATCCATTTAGAAGAAACATTTTCTTACGAGAGTGATAAATACCAGTGCACCCATGTTAATGGGGATAGACCGACCAGTCACGTAATGTGGGTCGAACAAAAATCAGAGCAGTGAATTGAATCGAGCTTCATTCACCGTGCACTGACTCGTCTTTGCGTCGTATTCATTTATACTATGCGGGATCGCTGGCTATCACTTTATCACACCAACTACGCACTCCAACAGATGAACTATAGTGTAAATTATTGTTTTGGATTTAGGATATCGATTAACATTAGTGGACCTCTATAAAACATTTAATTTCGTGCACATGGATCGCGCCGAAGAAAAGAGACGGTCGAAAACAATTAGGTCTCTATATAACGTTTATTTTATTGTAACGGAAAACACAGTCTCCTAGCTAACGCTGCCTTGTATTACAGTGTTGGCGGGGATTTAACGTTACACAGGACCTTCGGGAAAGCGCAAGCATATTTTAATAGGTGGAGAAAACGGTTTTTACTCACCCGTCGTCTTGTTCAGATAGCTAAACGGAGGACAGGGCTCGGTATCGGACGGCTCACGGTTATCTCGTCCATTCCTAAGGTTTTGGTTTTCGTCGGATGCCCTACGGAACCCCGATTCCACCTATTTCTCGCGCTAGCTCTTAGCCTACCGGGTCACTACCAGGGGCGCATCCACCGAAACAGCGCGGCTTCGCGTTAAAGACACAGAACCGTTTCTGCGAATAACTGCATGCACCGAAACCACCCCGCAACACCCATCACTGAATCCAACACACTATCCCAACAGCTCTAATAACCGCTCACTATGCACATATGCTTGGAAGTCAATTTCAGTGGACAGCGTCTCAATTCATTAATGTTGGTAGTAGTAAATACTGAATTCAGCCGCTGATGTATCAAATCGCCATCTGTCGATGAAAGAAGCGGACCTGCTACGTTGGATGAAAAGGAAGTTGTAGTAAAACCAGCGAATGTATTATTTTTCTCCACTGAATGGCTTTAAAGCAAAACAAAACCCCGATCAGGAAAACGCACTTTTTTAAAGAAAAAAGATAAAGAAATATCGCGATAAAGAAATATCACACAAAAAATCCAACACATGACGCAAAAGAACCAGAGAACCAGACATGAAGAAATACAAAAATATTTTTTTTTATTTCATTGCATGTCAGAACAAAAACAGAGTGCCAAAAACTTATAGAAAAAATAAAACCCTCTTATTCATGCTTTCTGCTCCACTGTGATGCCTGTCTGACAAAAAAAAGAGTTCCCTCTAACTGACTTTGTGATCTGACGACAAAGAGTATGAGTAGGCCTTTCCCAACACTATTCTGTCTCTGAGGAGTTTGAAGAAAGCATAGTAGTTACTGAAGAGTATGAGAGCTAAAGATATTGTTTGGTACCATTTTTCTGAACACATAAGTGAATACAGCTGATAAAATATCATCGCTCCTTCCAAGATGATGAGGATGTTCAATATTCGGAGAGGTTTGTTGAAGAAGAACTGGAGGAGAGAAAGGGGAGGACAACTGTCATAAGAGAAGAGAGACGGTATATATACATCACACCAGTCCATACAGGAAAAGGCCTGTTATTCTCGCTTATCTCCTCCAATTTGGTCTCTGAGGAAGTCCATTGAAGAAAAGTGGTTTAGAATAAAGTAAACCACTCACTCTCTTGAATGGGTACTTACATAGAAGCGATAATGTGAGACATCTGAAGGTACTGCTACGTTATAGTGACCCATGGCTTTAAATACATTTTTATTGTGTTTGACCAACACTCCTTGCGGCCACGTGTGTTCTTCTGTCCATCTGAAACCACAGGGAGACCAGAGGGGTTAGCAACAAAACCAGCAGAAAGACCAGAGGGGTTAGCAACAAAACCAGCAGAAAGACCAGAGGGGTTAGCAACAAAACCAGCAGAGAGACCAGAGGGGTTAGCAACAAAACCAGCAGAGAGACCAGAGGGGTTAGCAACAAAAACAACAAACAAATAAACACACAACACCCAAGGCAGTTGCTAAGCAGGTGGGAATCACTTGTACTAACTGGCACCTAATCCAACAATAAGATTTCAAAGCATCGATGCCTGCATCTTCATCATTTAGTAGAACAACAGTCAGAAGAAGAATCACATCGTAGCCATGGTAACTGTTTGGCTCCCCCATGCTCAAGCCCCTCCCCCAGGCGGTGAGACGCACATGTGCTGGAGGACGTTGGAGCACAGCGAGGGGTCCACCTTCTGCCAGCAGCCCAGGTGGGCGGCGGCTTTGTGGAGCAGGTCGCAGTAGCGTGGAGGTAACAGGTGTCGCATCAAGATCACAGAGGTGCTGACGGACACGAGGAGGAACAGCTCACAGGACCAGCGCTTGTCCACGTACTGAGTGCTCTACAACACCAACCAAATCAACAATCAAACTAGAAAACGCTTGCTAAGAAGACGCATGATAACCCTCAGTATCACTGGGTGTAGGTATAGGCTAATTTCGTTAATCACAAAAGTATAGAAAGACTTTGAGAACCTCTTTCTACTGACTTTAAATTAAAAATTCATAAATAACCCCCTCCCCTTCCACAAACACAAACAAACACACACACACACACACACACAAACAAACACACACACACACACACACACACACACAGAGGCCATCTGGAAGTTTAATCACTGAACTGACTGTTTACTGACTGGTCATAAACCACCCAGCACACTGTCATAAACCACCCAGCACACTGTCATAAACCACCCAGCACACTGTCATAAACCACCCAGCACACTGTCACTTTCAGTCAGTTCTATCTCCAGACCTCAGGGACCCTCAGCTGGGCCATGCATGCTGAAAAACCACAGAGCTGAACCCAAACCCAACCCAGAAAACAAACCACAACACAAACCAGAACTGGCTTAAGGTGAGATGGGCTGATGGTCCTTATGGCTGAGAACCTGGGGATCACCAGACATTTACATGCAGTGGTTTGAACATGGCCCACTGATGGTGAGACCCACCTTAACGAACCAGACGGGCACGAAGGCGATGTAGTAGGCGCTCAGCATGGAGCTGACCAGAACCTCCTTCATGCGCCAGTTGAAGTCCATCTTCAGGAACTCCACCTCCTTGCGGATGAGATCTGGCGAGAGGCAGCAGGCGTGTGTGGGCATGGGCTGGGCGGCGTACAGCTGGCTGGTGTGCTGTTTCCACGTCTCCTTCAGCACAGAGAGGTAGTCGCGCCCACCGCCGCCCCCTACCTCCTTGGAGGTGACCGTGGCGACAGGGGGGAGAGGCCCCACCCTTCGCAAGTCACAGCTGGGTCGGAAGAATGGGATGTACATTCCAAACCTGATCCAGAGATCCAGAGAGAAACCATCAGCTTCAATGGATTTAAAATGAAATTCTTTTGAAAGCTTACAGCACATTGAGCCATAAGGCATACTAATGCATCAACCATAAATAACACTTTATAAATAAAACAGTTTAGTAAAAAGATTACTTAAAGAAAATATTACTTAATAAATAAAATCTTACACAATGGAAAGACATTAACTGTCATAGAATTAACTGGTATGTTTACTTTTAGGATAAAAAAAAAACATGTTAGGACTTCACTTGAAGTTGAAATGTACATGAAGTTTCAATGAAGTTGAAATAATAACAACTAATGATCAATCGGTGGTGTAAACTTTCAGTCAATATCCTGAACCCTGATCATGGTTTTGGACAAAACTATCCCACAAAAAGCACCAGTGAATCACTGCTGGCTGTTTTCCCTTAGACAAAGGTGTAATATGGGGTGCCACAGTTCATCTGAAACAAAGTGTTGTCTTTGTTTAATGTAATGGTCAAGATGTGGCTGGCCTGTGATTGGACTGTGGTTGGGGTGGGAGGACCAGGAGGCGGAGCACCCACGGGTAACAGAGGAAGAGCAAGCTGAGGACTGAGTATGTTCTGAAGAGGTATATGAGAGAACGGCACAGACTCCAGCCGGTGAGGGTCAGCACAGCGAAGCGAGCCGTCACCAGAAAGATGGAGTGAGGGAAAGACAACCTCCCACTCTGAGATGCCTACAGGGAGGGAGGGAGGGAGGGAGGGAGGGTGAGAGGGAGAGAGAGAGGGAGGGAGGGAGAGAGTATAGGGGGTTTGCAGGTGGGGAGTATGAGTGACAGGGAAAGAATATTCAAATATTCCTGATTTGTTTAGTAATGATTATGTGAAGTTGTGCCCCATTTACAAAGATCCAGTTTAAATGAACAACTGAAGTACTAAACCAGGCAGATGCCAACACTCCCCACGAGGCTCGTTTAAAACACACTGGGCATCGTTACCTCTTTCACCACGGCCGCGACCAGTCTGCGGGCCAACACGATGATTGTGAACACCAGCATGTTGTAATCAATCAGATGGAAGTTCTGGAAAATGGAGAAATGTGATTTTATATCTGGTGGTAAAAGCACAGCTGAGTGAAGCAGAAGTTGAATCACTACAAACTTCTGGTTCACTCATGTTCATCACTTTTGCATGCATTTCTTTAATCGAAGACAAAAAACACATCATGGAAAAGAAAAATAATTACAGTGAAGTCACTACAACATGCAGGATTTCACAAAACAGTATAGAGCAGATGCTCTCATGCTGAGAGTACATGAGCTCTCTGCAAGCAGCACTTTGCTCTGCCTGTTTTAGCAGGTGAGCTACAACTACATTTCCCAGACCTCCATTGTAGAGTCATCACTTTCTATACAAATTCACTCATGTGCAATCCAATTAAAAATGCATGCATTGTTACTTCCAGCAGCAGAGAACCCTGTTGAATGTAATGCAGGACATTGTGGATTCAGATGTTTTTGAATGCATGTTCACACGGTGCAGAATGTTCAGACTTTCCAGTGCATGTTTGTTATGGTTTACCAGACCTGCTAAACAGGACTGTTTACCTCATGCATGCATGCTGCAGTTTAAAGGCCAGCAATGTTCAAAAACTCTGCATTTATTCTCTGACGGCAATGTGCCGTGCAAGATGTTTAATCAAGTTAATGAACCTTTGATGTCACGTGATCATAAAATGGCTAGCTTTATTTTGGAACAAAATTATTAACATTTGTTGGATCAGGAGAACATGGTGATGAATCAAAATATCCACAGAACACTAAACCGGGACTGGAGATTTGTCAGAGCACAATTACAAAGGTCAATCCTGCAAAAACAATTAACAAACGACAGACTGTTCAGCCCTACTGGAGCGGTTTATAGAGAGCGGTTTGTACAGAGCGGTTCGTACAGAGCGGTTCGTACAGAGCGGTTCGTACAGAGCGGTTCGTACAGAGCGGTTCGTACAGAGCGGTTCACACCTTGGTGAGCAACTGTCTGTCCCTGTGGCTCTTCCTGAACAAAACCCACAAGTGATGCCAGGACTCACCAGCGAGGTGTGAGAAGGTGGGTGCGAGGGCGGGTACCACCACACCGTCTTGTAGATGTTCACGTAGTGCACGAAGAGTGCTACAAGGTGGCAGAAGAAGAGGTGTAGCTCAAACAGGACGTCACTGTCCACGGAAAGCTCCGGAATCTTGCAGTGTTTCAACGGCACCACCGTCTGTGTGGCCAGAGGAGGGCTGGGAATCCCAGTTCCGGAACCATTCCTGCAGTCCAAACACACAGACCGATTAACAACGCGGCCTGCGTTCCCAGCAGACAGTGTGTGTGTGACGCGGCCTGCGTTCCCAGCAGACAGTGTGTGTGTGACACAGACGACATAAACCAAATGTGAATGGAAAGCATATGCAAGTAACTAAAGAGGTAAAGGATAAGCAAAAACAGCTCATGTCTCAGAATGCGTAAGAACCACTCGCCCCCTACAGGCTGGTCCAGCAATAGCAGTGATCCTGCATCCTGAGAGGGCAGCTGGGTTCACTCTCATTGGTTGGGAAGGATGTCAGGCCACCTCTGTTACCTAGCAATGCATCAGGGCAGTCAGGTAGACCTCTCCTCCGAGAACGTTCAGCAGCGATGCTGACTGCAGAAGGCATTACAGAACGCTGCATGCAGACTGGAGGAAGGCGATATGGGGACTAGACACTAAAACCGAAGCTGTTGGGACCACAATGCAATGCAAACCATACTCATCTTTCTTCAGTTTCAAAACATGACTTGCAAGCATTTTATTCCATTTCATTCAGTTTTAAAGGACGCGTGGAAGAAAACCTCAAGTCAGTCATAAATGGTGAGCTATAAATTGAACTGTTTTCATAAGTGATTTAAACAACTACTATAAATTGAACTGTTTTCATAAGTGATTTAAACAACTACTACTTTCTTCTGATATCAGATTGAGCTTTTCCTGAATGCAGCCACACTGACTTTATCCAAGTATCACGAGACAAAGGTTCAGTCAAACCAGGACTTGCATTTTCATCTGGCCTAAATACAAGACAAAAATGCACACACACGCTCACAACCGTGCGTCTCACCTTGTCCGTGACCTCACGCTGGTCACAGGTGAGCTGGTCGAGTGGGTGCCATTGTTCACGCCACCCGTCTCACTGCCCAGAGGAGAGCGACAGTACGTGGCTCTGTTCACCCCTCTCCGTCCTCCTGCCATTGCAGATGACCCCACCTCCTCTTTCACACTGTTAAACAGGTGCTGTCGCCTCAGGTTCTGCCCTTAACAACCTGGAATGAGATGAACCCTATCACTTTTAAATATCTTTTAAACATTGGATTTGTAGTGCCATCAGTCATATCTACAGGAATCATTTTCCAGTAAAGTTATGCAAGGCAGATTACAAAATCATTTTACAGATTCCAAAATGTGATTTAAAAAAAAGGCACATTACACAGTCCTTAACCTTTCAAAAAACCTTAACAAAGACTACGCAATCAGATTTAAAAGGCATGACAGTACAAAGTTCTACTTAAACTATATCCAAACTGAAACTCCAGTATGGTTTCTACGATTCTTTATACACTGGAAAACGATCTGACAGTCTGAAAAATCTGTAAAAACAAACAAACGTAGCTTTCCAAAACAGCAGACCAACACTCATCTATGTGCGTTTACACTCCATACACATGATGCGAAAAACTCTATACGTAGTTTCTCGGGGATCTAATCGATCTAAAATATAACTGGTGATCTAGCAAGTCATATTATATTAACTCCTTGCAAGACACAACTATCAACAACGAATACTGTAAGCAACCGTCACCAGCACTGCAGTCCTCTGTACAAAAAATGCAGCCATGTTCGTTACTAAATGCCAGCAAATGCAAATATTTCACTACATGCAAGACCCATCCAAAATCGAAATAACCATCTAACTCTCGCATATGTGAATAATCATTAATTAGCTTAGCTACCGATCTATGTACTCCACATTCACACAGGTAAGATAAGGGTCGCTAACTAGCTATATAGCGATATCATCGCGAAGAGGGACAACGTAGTTGTCCAGCACATAATATCAGATATACATTACACGGACTGTTTGTTGTTTTAATGTTATTTCGCTATCCGCAGAATCCGAAAATACTAAGCACAGGCACGATTCAGATCTGTTATTAAAGTCAGAGCAAAGAGATGTTATTGTTAGCTTAATTAGCAGCTAGCTAGCCTCGCTTCACTACAGGACCGATAGACAAGCTAGCAAACTTTTTGCGGAAGCAACGTTTCAGCGTTACAGTTAAAGGTTGTACTGCGAACTTTGTTTGTATAATTATTTACCTTTACGGCTTTCAAGACCCCAGAAGACAAAGTCAAACATCTGTTACGACAGCATGTGCGAAATACAAAAGACTGCGGCCTAGCTAGCGTGCTTTCGCTCAATCAACTTAGATGTCAACTTAAAACCCGCACAATCTTACCAGCTTTAGTACACGATTTGATTTCGATAATATCACTGTGGGACTGAGTCGTGCTTCTTTTATCCGCTGATGCGCCACAGGCCAAGCGAGCTCAAGTGTGAACAGTAAACGTTTCTTTGATAGTGAACGTATTCATTTTGCTATGTTGATGTTGTGCTACACACAGATGTGTTGGACGGGGGCGCGGACGCGAGTACACGAGGAAGGTTGGGAGTGTGTGATCCTTAAAGACACAGACTGCTGAGCTGCGGTCATGTGCTGCAGGCTAACGCTGTTGCTTCTTGCCCTTTTGAACTTTCTCTTTGAAGCTTCTTTAGCAAAATAACACTGTAGTGGATTGGTGGATTGTTACTATATATAGCCTATCCAGGGGAAGCATATTGGGCACTGGGCAGGTACACCCAGGACAGGGTGGCAATCCATCACTGGGCACACAGAGACATACACACAGATATACACACACTCTAGGACAATTTAGAGTAACCAGTTCAGTTGATTTCCATGTTTTTTTGACTGTGGGAGGAAACTAGAGCACCCAGAGGAAACCCACGCAGACATGGGGCAAACATGGAAACTCCAACCACTCAACTGAGGTGTCAGTGAGTGATACAGCTGTGATAGAGCTGTGTGTGTGTGTGTGTGTGTGCGTGTGCGCACAGGACAGATGAGAACCAAGCAGGTTGTGAATAAGGCTGAGGATAATTAAGTAATTAAGATCATTTCTCTGACCTTTTCACTTTATTTGTCATATCCATGCACCTACATGCCTCAGCTGTAACGAGTGGTTATTTGAGTGGTTATTTGCATTACTGTTGTAACAAGTGGTTATTTGAGTTACTCTTGCCTTTCTATCAGCTCAAACCAGTCTAGCTATTCTCCTCTGACCTCTGACATCAACAAGGCATTTTCATCCAGAGAACTGCCACTCACTAGATGATTTTTTTTTTCAGACCATTCTCTCTAAACCCTACAGATGTGTGATCAACAGATGGATGTGTGATCAGAATGGTTGTATGGTTGTATTTAGGACCAGATTTCATTTGATGGAAAAAAACTGAAAACATTTGCCTAGGCAAAATGGCTTTACGTATCCTTGACTTGATCCCTGATATAGATATTTGAATAATGTTAATAAAAAAATTACAGTCCAACTTTCCACATTTCAGCTGTAATGACCACGGCTTTCCTTTACATCTAGGATAATTAATGTCGAGTTTTTTAAGGAGAATTACCAGAATTTTGGACTAAGAGAGAAATCCACAGAAACGAAATTTTCCGACATTCGAAGGGCGGGTCTTCAGCTCTGATTGATCGAACTCCTACGCAATCAGCTCGTCGAGACGGTGCGTGAAGAGACTGTCATTCCGGAAGAACAATTTAGTACAGGACCGAAATGGCGTAGCTTTCCTCCGACAGTGGAAAACGGGGCCAGGCTGGGGGAGCCTGGCCGTCCTGCCCCGTAGAAAGACATCGAGAGGATGCACTACATGCGCCCGTTATCCCCTTGACAAACAAGTGAAGCACCAGCTGGGGCGGTTTGACGGTATGACATTTTTGTCCAAAATCCCGATTGTAACTGCATGCTCTTTGTTGATCCGTACACCATGTTGAGACCCGCTTAACACTCCAGCATTTTTTGATGTCGTCATTATTACATGGCTATATACTGGGAATGTTTAATATCGATTTATTTTTCCATATAAGTATCTAATCCGTATTTCTGAAGTTTGATCCTGCGCTATATCAGGACAGACTTGGCATCACTGCTAACTTCACAACACCGTTACTGTTGTTACATTAACTATTGTCAGTTTGCATTTAATATCCAGTTGGTGTTTATTGATGATTTATTCAGTTTCTTAACGATGATGGCCTGTTTGCGATATTAACACACTGTTCTGGCATTACAGAACTCATTTTTCCCTACTTTGCTAAGAGAGCGATTTGAACATGAATAACACTTTGAGCACACCAAGACACCATTACTGGGTAAGTTTCTGGTCTGACTCGTTAAATGGTTTATTTCAAATGTGCTTTGTATTTCGTGAAGACCACGCATGGGTCACTGTGCAAAATTCTTCCCCGTTCCGATTCCCTTCAGGTCCGCTGAATGACCCAAGTGAGAGTAACGAGGGCTGCTTCCGCACTCAAGTCTGATCAAGTCTCGCTGGCGCCCCCTTTCTGTTCATTCGTCCACTGTTATCATGGTAGAACCACCGCATCAACAACAAATACGTTACCTGCTAAAAATCAAGTAAACGAGTAATTTTCCCTCTTTCTTTTTGAAGTTGTATTCATGAGGACAATTTGAGTTAAATGTTTATTTTATTCCACTACTTTTCTTTTAACGGTCATTGACTGTTTATTAATGACCACTGTACTGACATTCTCCTAATGTTTAATATTCATCGGCTCCACGCCTTTGAGTCCTGATTTAAATTCCGCAGCAGGGATGCAGATTATGTTCTCATTGTAGGTCATATTTACAGGAATAACTCCTCCCACATGTCCGTCCATAAACATCACGCTTCCACCAAAGGTTTCAACTTTTCTTGAGCATTTGACAACGTTTCTACTCTCAAGTAGTTTCTTGATAGAATAAACAAACTTCTCCTCTAGTAGTCACAGAGTGAGTACAGTAGCTAAGAATTCTGTGCTTTTCCCTCGGAGTTTTTTTTTTTTTTTAGAGGAATTGTCTTAACCTGGATTCTAATGGAAACTCTTGCTCATTGATCAGTTAACTTGTGTGTAGCCTGTACGTTATTTGTTTGGATGAGGAAGATTTACGTTCCTTGTGTTAAACTGTGGTCAGATTTTTCTCACATTTCCAAGATTCAATCCGAAAGCTTGTTAGAATTTTTAAGATTTATGCATTGGCTATGCTAACATGACATCTGCAAATGTGAACTGTGTTGTTCGTAATATTGAGTTATCCAGGAAAGAATATCTGAACACCGAGAAACAATTTGAGGAAATATTCTTATTTGGACCAGTATAGGTAGAGTGGACATACAAATCTGTTTCTGGCACAGAGAAATGGACAAGGCCAAAACTCTGTCCCCGTTAGTGCTGACATCCTTAGATAAGTGATATTAAACAAATGCCATTATCATTTCTTTGTCAAGTAGTCTAATTTTTTTACAGACCTTGTCCCAAAAATTAGCTCTCATTTTACTAATGGTACTTTACTTTGTATGGACGTGCTTGTGTTTTTGGTTGTGCCATTTTAGTATTAAAAAAAGAATTGTGTTTGGGGGACGTGTATTTAGAGGCAAAGTCTTTTGTGTGTTGACATTATATTTAGCAGGTCATGTTTGTAAGACTGAAGACTGAACCGTAGGAGCAGTTGTCAGAATCCACTTATTTCCCACTGTGTTGTGTACATCCAACAGCCTGGTAGCGACTTGCTCAACTTTAATGTTGTTTAACTGTAGCTCTGTGCTACATTTTTTTTTCTTCAATTGAAAAACCAAGTAGAACCAAATTCACATTCGACTATTAGCAACTTTATAATTCACCTGGGAGTTTGAGTTTGTTACATGGCTGATCCCACCATCCAAACAACAATAAACTACAACCCACACAATAATAAAATAGACGGAGTTGTGCATCCCAGTCTGAGCCTGGATGCAGGGGGTACAGTTCTGGGTACAGTCTGAGCCTGGATGCAGGGGGTACAGTTCTGGGTACAGTCTGAGCCTGGATGCAGGGGGTACAGTTCTGGGTAC
>JAOYMR010000008.1:17263995-17280293 GCA_025802075.1 Tenebrosternarchus preto | reverse complement strand
AGTGCCCAGGGACGTGAGATTTGTGCAATAAGCGTGCCCTATTCTGTCCTGTTTCGAGATAAATGTGTATATTGTACAAACAAGTGACGAGTTGTTTTGTGGAAAAAAACAACAAAATCACCAATGTCTTCCATTAAATGATGTATAGATTCATCCGCTTTTACTTCTAATGTAGCGGGTTTGTTGTGCCAACACTACATGTGGCCATGCATGACTGGATGTGATGCTTGCAGAGTAAAGTAGCTGTAGTTGAAATATATAGTATACACATTATAATTAATATTAACAAAAGAGTTATGAAGATAAAGGGTTAGGCTAGTTACCACTGTGCATGTAGCATCCATTCCTCTGCTAGATTCAACCCTGGGGAACTCTGGGTAGCTTTGGATGAATCCAGGACCTGAGAAGAGAGATTGTGTAGTGATAGATCATGTTTTGTTTGTCATCGTACGAGTGTGTTCTTTCATTAACTAGTGTACATCATCTCCCCTAAATCGAACAGAAACTTCATCCGTGCAAGGAAGTGGCCGCTAGTTTTACTTGTATGAAAATAACAAAGCCAGAATGCATGATAATGATTGATCCTTTCAGCAGCATAGTACTGCTACTGTGTAAGTGCTGTACAAAAATATGAGGGGCTTTTATATTGACAAGCGTCTCCCATCCAAAATATGAACTATTAGGAAGAAATGATGCCAAACCATTCTCTGCCCTAAAGGAGTGAGTAGAGAACAAATTCAGTGGTCTGTATCCTGAATCACAGACTCAATGATTATGATTAATAAAGAATAAATTTAAAAGGTGCTTAAGATGTTTATATCGGTGTCGGGTGCAGTAAATGTGTTCCTGTGGGTACTGAGTGAAATTCTGAAAGTACCAGGTATAACAGTTTCTTTGTAAATCTGGAGAGCAGGAAGTGGAATGTTCTATATAAAGTACTGTTGTCTTATACACAGTTGCAGATTTCCTCTGAGCTTTAGGTGGAAAGTTAACTTCCAAGTAGCACAAACACAAGATTTCGTTAACAAGTTGAAGAGTCAAATAGCATATAGCCTAACAATGATCAAAATATTGTAATGTAGATAAATACCTCAATGACTGGAATGCAAAAGTATATTTTTTAGGTTACACCTACAAATATGCAAGCCATAATCTGTATTATGTTAGTTATTTAGAAGCAATAATATGCATGAAGTATAGTGCCAGAATGCTGTGTTGTGGAATGGAAAATGTAGCATATGTGTAGGTGTGGTGAGTGGTAAGGCCTATTGCATTCTGCATACCAGTTCTTAATGTTTATTGGTAGGACACTTTGAAAGATATGCTGGGAGGCCTGTCACCTACTGCTTTCATCTGTCATTAAAACCAAAAAAAAAACATTTGTGAATGTAGTACTGAAACGTAATATTTTTGACATTCAAGAACCTTTTTGGTGGACATGTAGTTGGGAATGCTATTGTACAATTATGCATTTGCATGTTTATCTTGTTAAAAACCATACAGCAGCATAAATTGTATTCAGACGCACAGAAGCTGCGCATGCAGTCAGCAGTTACGGAAGCAATAGGAGCGACGGACTGGCTAAGCTGTCAGTGACGCACAGATTGTATCTTCATAAGTCATGGATGCCAGTGGTTGTTTCAGACACCCCAGCAAACTTATCAGTGGCCGTCTTGTACAGAAGTTAATTGTAATCTTAGTATTTTTGGTGTTTCTATATGGGAATGCAGGAAAGAGTAGCTGCTGCATGGTAGAAGTGGATAAGAAATGTCTTGTGTTGCATGCATGCAATAATTAGGCTTTGCTTGGAAAAAGTTAATGCACAAAATGTGACAAATTCAAAGTGATTGGACACGGTGTTTTATTATCTCTCGGACGTACAGCCCCAACGTTTTTTTCTTGACTGTTCTTGATTTTTTTGGAGGAAACCTGTAGATCCCACTGTGACCAGTAAGACTTTAGATGGCATCAGTAAAACCCTGACAGTTCGTTTCCTTTGTTTAATGCTTTTCTAAGCATTTCCTATATTCTTTTACGTTTTCATTCCGATTCATCACTGTTCATGAGAGATGTGTATTAACTGCATGATCTTTGATGGAGACACCAGACTAGTAAATTGTATTAAAACAGCTCTGAACAGGTGATGTTACAGTAGGCAAAGCACATGACACTGAATGAACAGGATGCATAGGAATGTGGTAATCATACAACTTTAGATTTGATCATAGAAAATCAGCTGACTTGTAAGGTCAGTTTATAATTTGACCCATGTGTTGAGTCATTAATACATCCTGTTTCTTGACCCTGTTGCAAGTTGCACCGTCATATTTGGCCCAGAATGGAAATACTGTATGTCTGGATAAATCTATGCACTACAGATGCGCTAAGCATGCTAACATGAACCTCTCTTTGATTTTGTATAACTTAAAAAAAAAAAAAAAAAAAATGTATTGGAAATTTAGCAATAAAAACAGCATGGTGCCAATCCCACATCAACCTGGTTTTGTGTTTGTCTGACATCATATACTACTTTAGGTAGACACCACATGAACAAGTGTTACTGCCAAGACCAAGAGTTTTATTCCCATAAAATGCTCCATGAATAAAAAAGGGGGCACAAACAATACAAATAACATTTTTTGATTTTCAATAACATGCATCAATAAGCAAGCTTTACTTCTAAAGACACTTAATGCTGCCTTCAAGCCAGTTATCTCCACACAGCTGGTAACAACTGCAGCAACTGTCATAACAATCTGTGGTAACCACGTGCTGGGTTGGTCCACACACATGTAAAACAAATAACATCTGTGGTTCTGTTGTGTAGACCAGCGTGTGGCATGTACATATCTCGAACAGCACTACCAGAGAAGAGGACTGCTGGTACTGGCTCCAAAGCTACTCTTCATTCAGTCAATCAATCCTCACATCTCCGAGCATTCCTTTCAAAAGGTCCACTTGTTTCAGCTGAGCTTCTAGGTCCTGCCTCAGCTGGATAGACAAGATGTGAAAAATGTAAACTTGCATGGACAATAACACGTCCATCATAGGAAACTCTCCCAATAAAGGACAGCAAAAATGTAACTGAATTAAGATACAATTAATGTGCAAGTTTCACTCGTCAGTGAAGGTTCAGACATGCTTACCTCACTGATGGTCCTTTTCAGAAGCCTGTTTTCAAAGCTGATTTTGGATGCTGTCATTATTGTACCATTTTTCAACAGGTAGCTAAAATGGGAGGGAGGGGAAGACAGTAAACGTGGATATTTTATATTTGTAAACACTCGTGACGTATTAAAATTTACTTTTGTTTTAACTTTGTTTACACACAAAGTACCTCATGACTACAGATATTTCCGATTACCTTCAAGTCAGATACCTCCACACGGCTGCTAACGAAAAACATGGCTCGTAGCCACAGCACAAACGAAGATGTTAACTCTTCTCACCAATTCAGCGCTTCTTTCCGTAAGAGGAACAGATTCCGCAAAGATGACAAATGTTGAGGTGTGGAGTGAAGGACAACTCCCACAACACGATGACAGCCAACACATTCAATGACTTTGTAAGTGCTGGAAAAAGAAGCGGTAAATCTACTTAGCTACGATAAAAAAACATTCCTGATATGTACCCAAGTTGAAACAGATGCCGGTTTTTGATATAAAGGAGTGAAAAATAAACTACTTACCAAAAGGCAAGAGGACCATCCATACACACCTCAAGCGTTCCCTTTATGCTTGCGTCCTTAGTGACTTCTGCATAAACAAACGATGACAGTTTATATGTATGATATGACAAAAGAGCAGTTCTTAACCATGACCTAACTAGCTAGTTTGGTTATATTTCTCATAGAGTCAAAGATTACTTACTGAGACAAATGATTGATTTGATGTGCTTGGCCTCCCCACAAACCCCTAGTGAGTCACACAGTACTACATTGCATTTCGAGCAAAGTATAACAGTGCAGTTCTGATAGTTGATAAAGTGATCTGCGTCTTTGACGACCTTTAATTGGTCCTCCATTACGCTACTTTCGGTACTGCTGCATTGCTCGCTTTCAAAACTGGCCCTCCTGCGAGACATTTTGCACACGAATAAACAGCAAAAATGCTAACCTAGCCAGCAGTAATGTTTTATATAAACACGCACACTGTCACACAACCGAAATCTTCTAGCGCCGTCCTCTCCGGACTCCGCCCATATTTATGGCCTGCACCAATAAACACGCCAATACGAAATCCAGCCATTTAATTGGATTTGACGCCGTGACGTCAGCAGCGTGCCTACCAATCAAAAGGCAAAATGGCGACTTTTGAAAACTAATTTTCAACCGTCCGGCGCGGAGTTTCGCAGTATTCAATCAGAAGTATTTAATCGCGGTTCAGTTTTATTTACTGTTGTTTTCCTGTTCGCGGTTGTTCCATATTTTTGCGCAAAAGATGAATTTAGACACTCTTAAATATGCAGACTTGCAGCAGCTCGCCAAGAGTGTTGGTTTAAAAGCTAACATTAAGGTAAGTCGGATGGTGTTTTATTATTACCCTAGCTAGGTGGTGTCCATCGTCTCCATTACGTGCGTTATTTGGATTCACAAACATAGCTACTTCTGTAATGTCTGTGTGATTTTACCTGTTTTATAGATGTTCTGCACCTTAACTAAATGGCGTTATTTAGAGTCGACGAACCCAAAACAAACATGCAGACCATCCAGACAGATAACGTTAATTTTAGCTAGTTATATGTGTTAACTTACGGTAGCTCATGCAGTCTGGCTGTCTAGTTAGTAGACTTTTTTTTTTTTAAATTAAATTGTCTTTAAGCTAGCTACCTAGCTAGGTTAAACGTGTTTACTTAGTTACATTATTTTCTTTCAGGCTGATAAGCTGTTGAAGGCACTGAAGACGCATTTCGAGCAAGAGGACTCAGAGAATGTGAGTTAACCATCTATCTAATTAGCTAACGGTACATTTATGCCTTTTCTGTTATTCAGTTTGCATTTTCTATAGAATATAGCAAGCTAAAAGATTTGCTGCAAATGCATCGTATATCCAGGGAAATGTGCAGGTCTCCGATGACGAGCAGACCCCAACACACACAGCGAAAGAGAGCAGCGGTCCGTATGTTACCAAGCGCCGGAACGCAAAGCGTGGTAATAAACAGAGCGCGAAGAGAAAGCACTCCAATAACAGGGGTTCAGATGTCCATCTTAAGCTGCAAAATACACTAACTCTGGTAAGTCTTTTCGGAATAAGGGCACTGTCCAATGATTGATCTTTGTATTTGAAGAGAACTGAGTAAAAATGAGAAGTGTTGAAATTTGCAGGACGTTACCAAGTCTGCTGGAAGTGAGGACGGCAGGAGGAGCTCCAAGAGGAGGAAAGTGTCCTCTTCTAAGGACATGGAGACTCCTGCTTCATGTGAGGAGCCTAAAGAGAACCAGCCAGAGAAGAAACCTGTATCCAACAATAATGATACTGCCACTCAGCAAAGTGATAAAGGTATGTGTTCGACTAGACTGTCATTGTTCAGAAGTACATCTGATCCCAGGGACTGCATGTGCACACTGTACTGTCCAAGGTCTGAAATGAACAGTTGGCAATAGTGCTAGCTTTTTAAAAAGCAGTCAGATTGGGCATAATCTAAGTTGGGCCTGTTTGCATGTAGTGATGTACAAAACTGAGAGAAAATCTGTTGTCTTTTCTGTTCACCACAGGTGTGAGCAAGAAAGCTGCTGGTAAAATTCCTCGTCATGAGAGTCTGTTGAAGAAGAAAGTTGCTTTGAAGCCCACCACTCCTAGTAATGCTACATTTCACATGATCTGTTTACACCGTCTGCCCCCCTTGACATATGAAGTCTAGTTTCCCAGAGGAACTAGACTATTGTATAATAAATGTTATTGAATAAGTTTGGGCTTTGCAGTGCAGTAATGGTGAATGTGCCTTTCAAATGGTGCTAATTTGTTAGCCTATTTTCAGTTGGCAAATGTACCACACCTCTGGTTGGTGCAGGCTAGGTTCTTGGATCTGTGTTTTGGGCAAGGATTTGTCTGAGCCAAGATTCGATTGTGTTCCACATTTTCAGAGTGGATCGGAATTATGTTTTAGGAAACGCACTGAATAATGTATGAGTGACCTCACTACAGCCTTACACTTGCACCACATGCAAATCTGACAACTGTTTGGTGCATCATCAGCAAAAAGGACCAGTAAGGAATGATGTACCAGGCTTGTTTCATAAAGTGTGCATTACAAGCTGTGTGCTTACTGACCGTTATCCCCCTACTCTAGACTTCAAGAAACTCCATGAGGCCCATTTCAACAAGATGGAGTCTATTGATTCTTACGTGCAGCGAAGGAACAAGCAGTTGGAGGAGCTCAAGAACTCCATCAAGGATCTGAAGGTGATTGTCTCCAAATGGAAGTGTAGTCCAGGGATGCTCTTGCATGTTGTTTATGATGGAGAGGCACCTGAAGCACATTCTACTGGACTGATTTGCTCTTAATGTTGGCACACAATGCTGTTATTCAGCAAAGTTTTTAGTGAGGTGTGATTAATGTATTACCAGAAAGAATTTTAGAATCTCATCACCCATTCATTTAAAACTATCGATTTTTAGATTGCTCAGTATGGAATATTTTCTTTTAAAATGATCCATCTGTATAACTATTTACTGTTTATTTATTTATGTTTATCATTTGGGTTTGCCTGTTTTTGTTCATTTACCTATTTTTATTATTATTTATAATCTTGCTCTTGCCATGAATATTTCACTGATGCTGGTGTGTTTTGACCCGTTTTGTTGGCAGAAGCCACCTGTCAGAAATGCCTCGCTGTTCAGCCCAGGCGTGCAAGAGAGGGACCCAGCTCCAGAGAAACGCAGGTTCACGCAGGTCTGTGCCAGCAAGACTGCAGTGAAGGAAGAAGGTGTTTTTAGACCAAGTGTCCTTTCAACCAACAGAATAAACGTCAGGTAAGACGCAGGCTGTGTTTGGGCTGCTGTTTTAGCTGTTCTTTTAATATAAATTCATATAAATTTGTGAATTTGTATAAAAATTCATATCAAATATAATGCCAAACACCACTGGTGTTGTCAGGTTTTCTTCAGCTACACAGGATAATGAACACAAGCGTTCTCTGGTGAAGACTCCAGCTCGCATGTCTCCCCTGGTACCCCCCACTCCCACCCCAAGCAGGATGTCTGAGGCCCGCATCAGGGCCGACACCGTCAACAAAACGCCAAGTAAGAGCAAATGCACTGAACGAAGACTGGGATGAGCCTTTAGACATGTTACGTGAACTGGAAAATGACCTTTCTAAGGGTGCTCTCAATTAACCTCAGACTGAAGACCTACTTGAGTGTTTTTTGAAGTTGGTTGTTTTGTACAGCTATTTATTCATATACGTCCTTGCATTAGAGTTGCCTTTGTGTGCGTGTGTGTTCATTTGTGGTTTTATAAAAGGTGTAATTATTTTCCTTCACTCCCATTCAACATTCAGAATTGACCGCATTTGTCTTCAGTGGTACATCAACCACTCCAGCGACCAACAAGAAGACCTCGTTTGATCTGAAGGCCAGCCTCTCTCGCCCCCTCAATTACAAGCCACACAAGGGTGAGTGCACGAGTGAGAGATGTACATCTAAGACCACACAAGGGTGGGTGAGTGCACGAGTGAGATACATACATCTAAGAGGAAAACGGAGAGTTGCATAGCATCATGTGTACATCATGTGTACTTTGCCTAGTAAGGACTTTTTTATTCAGAAGTTGCTACATCCACCTCTTAGATCCCCATTTTATGTCACTGCGTTTACATCCATAGGAAAACTGAAGCCTTTTGGAGAAACGCAGGAAACTACAGCCTTGGGAAAATCTCAGCTGAATACATCACACCAGAAAAACTATAAACAGCACCAAGTGCAGACGAGGTGAGTGAGTGAGTTTGGGCCAAAAGAGGTTATCAGAAGGTCAGGGGGCTCGTAGAGGGACTTGCATGTTTAGTGCATGTCAAATTAGCATGATCTTTATTTAGCAATACTGCAGTGACTCCTGTATTAAGCGTGTTCTGCACTGCCTTGGATGGACTAATTGTTTGGACACTTGCCTTTGGCCTGCAGAGAGGAGCGGCGTGTAAAACACGTGGAGGAAAGGAAGCAGAAGAAGACTGCGATGCTCGGTTCCCGACGTGGGCTGGTTATGACTTAACATTACCACTTTAATTATAACTGTTTGTGTTTCAACAACCTGCTTGTACAGCTTTGCTTCTGTCCTTTTGTCTGTGGTTGATGCCTGTTTTGTTTACATTCCCCTCTTTCAAGTTAAAAAAAAAAGATTATCTGCTTTTATTTACTATTAAATGTACTTTTTTTTTTTTTTTTTTGTACTTTGTCTTTAGTTTTGGGATGTTTTGAATGGATATTTTTTATTCGACTGAAGTTGAAGTGTGTTGCTTCAGAAACACTCATTAAACTGATCACTTTTAAAATGCGTGACTCAGATCCATGAAGTCTTTAATTAATGTTGCCATGGGAGATCATCACACCTCTGGGTTCCTCTTGTACAGTTCGTATGCAAACTCCTCAGTATGAGCACGGTCGTTACACACGCCGATGAAGTCGATCTCCAGCTGAAACGGACCATCTGCTTTATCTCCCAGGGTGAAGCCAATGCTATTAACCTGAAAACACACATCCAAGTCCCAATTAAAACCAAGAACATCCTCAGTTACACACATCAAAGAAGGACTGGCAACATGTCCGTATGCATTGGATATATTTATCTCAAAATGCCACATGATTCATACAACTGAGCTGTAGCCCCTAAGCAGCTGACAGACAGAGAGAAAACACCAACAGACCTTGTCTAGCAATAATTCATGTTGGCTGTCCTGTATTCTTCCACGACTTGAAAGAAAAAACTTGGAAAATGGAATCTGAGGAAAACAAACACTGCATTGTAAACAACTATTTGCATGCAGTTAAGGGAGGAGACGACCTAACTGGACTGGGTGATTTCCTGCACGTACCCTGACGTCTTGCCAGTATGGACCACCCCGTGTATACAGGAAGTAACTGTAAATGTCATCTTTCTGATGGGAGAAGTACATCTCTGTTGAAATATTTATCATCCATGGTCTGCCATCTCCACGGACGCGCAAGTACAGCGTGTTAAAGTTTGACCAATCAAAATGCTTCTTCCTGTCAAATGAGCCCTGGTGAGAAAAAAAAACCCCAGCTTGTTACAAACCAACAATGTTCCCTTCAAGGCCAAATTTTCACCTTTTTAAGGGTACAAATATTTATACAGTGGTTTTTAGAGCATAAATATGAAGGATATGTGAAGCATCATATTTGCCCATTTTGTTTTGGGAAACAAATCTAGGGTGAATTCTGGATGAATTCAAGAAGAAATAAGTACTTGTTTTCCAATGATTCTTCTTCACATTGTGAAACAGCCTGGATGCGTCAGGTTCTGTACTAAATCTATTTTAACCAAAGTTATCTGCTCTGAGGGGATCTGTACTACAGAGCATAAACTGGACTACACTGCAATCTGATTAACCTCTCGTAGGTTTGTAGAAAACATTTAAAAACTAATAATCATCAATATTGTTTGCTACTTTATGCTAGCAAAGAAAGGACTGACTGCTCCATTAAGTAAGCGCAGGTTTCATGATCTGTACATCATGACTCTTTTACATTTCACTTAATACAGCTGCCTCCTGTCTGGTTTTTGTTTTTTTAAACTATTTTATCGCGGAACTGGGTACAACTGATGAACGCCAGGAAACAGATTAAGATCCTACCTAAAAGTGGCAGACCTGAAGTGGGAAGTGTGCTTTGCTACTTTTACTGCAGATTTATGATTGCGCAATCACTTACCAGTGGAGTTTTGGAGCGTAGAGTGCAGTATCCACTGTAGCGCGTCTCTCCGTCCCGCGGCGGAACCGAACACAAAGTCCCATACAGCATGCACGTGGAGTTATTCCTACCCGGTTTAAGGTACGCTTCGCTGCGCCCCCCTATCTCCCGGTCCGAAGACACTACCCATTGACTGAGAGACTCCGGCCCGCGAAACTCCCACAACACTTGTGTCTGCTCAAATATATGCTGCTTCAGCGGTCGGCCATCCGGTCCCATACAGTGGTCCACAATCTCATTCTTGAGCAGCCCAAAGTGCTTCCTTATCCCCTCCAAGCCCTTCGAGAAGTCAAAGCGGATCTTCTGCCACGGCCATCGAGTGTCCGGGGCCTGGCCGGGTCTCCGGTAGTCTCCTTCATAAATAGATCTGGAGCTCAGAATTACGACGCGAGAGAGTCTGGGCTGAAAGACTTGTCTGCGAAAAATTTCACACGATCCTTTGAGTACTGTCCTTGACAAGGGCATAATGTTTAAACAGACGATTCAGATCACACCTGAAATGATACAAAACGCACCGAATGTTTGCTGTCACCCATTTAAGTTTTCAACAATCCCTAAAATTTACAATACATAAAAAATAAAAACACCATAACACGTTTTTAATCCTATTTGGAAAATTTGTGTTTGATGCATAATAATCGTACCTATTGATAAATTATGCTAGTCGATTACAACTACTTTGACGTGATACAAAAAACTCATAATACACGATAGCAACACAACTTAAAACGTTAAAAGGGTTATGCAAAACGTTTTGCTCTCAAAAAACTGACACCTTTCTTCAACTAGGTTGTCAGCGCGGTCCGTTGCATAAAGAGTACGTACTGAAACAAACGTATGTTGCAAGTGTTCCTATGACGTACGGTCACCTGGACGGTGCTTTAGAAGTTACACATAGTTGAATACATCTTAAATACCTAATAATAGATAGATTTTTTTTTATGCGAATGTTTTTTTTTTCAACTTTATTTATCAAAGTGGAGTGTTTATGTAACCTACATTTACACAGCAAAATCAACATATAATATCAACACCAACATATAATGATTCCGTATATAATAGTTAATAATACACAGTCAAAAGCAATAAGTGCTTCAGATAAGGGAAAGAGAAGGAAACGCTAGGGATTAGATGTTATAAGAATCTAATAAGTTAAAAGATATAAGATGTTATAAGTTATAAGATGTTATAAGTATATACATTCAACACAGTACATTTCTCAATGGTTTTCTCAAGTGTCTTTTGTTTATCAGTGTTTAATTGTCCAAATATATTGCTTGACCTCATTATGAAAAACAGTAAAGCGTGGTTTCCTTCCAGACTATTTGCTACAACGAATGTGATGTTTTGACCTTAACAATAGAAAATGTGTGCCACCTGGCAGTTTAATAGAGTTATTGCTGTTTTTACAGTTTAATAGAGTTATTGCTGTTCTTGTAGAGAGTCTTTATAGCAGAAGAAAAGTATCTACCAAAGCCAAAAGTATGTAATGGCCGTAGGATGAATTGATGCTCCACTGTGTCAAAGGTTTATAGAAATCTAAGAACACAATAAAATCATTATCATCTAAAATATTGGCGTAATCCTGAATGTCCATAACTAGTTTAACATTGTTTGTTATGTGTCTTTTGGACACAAACCCTGACTGTGTTTCTTCAGTTATTGAGCCCAGTACCATTTTCAATCTTCTAGCAAAAATTTATGAAAATATTTTATCATCGTTATTGAGTAACGATACTGGGCTCCAGTTATCAATCAGGGAAGTGTCTTTATTGGATTTGGGAATATTGGTGCTGTTTAATCTTGAGTTAAGGCTGTTGGAAGTTGTTCCTTTTCCATACTTTCCAAACAGACCTTGATACTGTTAATCTTGGAGTGATGCTTTTCCAAATTAAAAGAAGCAATGAGAATTTTGTTCTCCTTTCTCTAGCCGTATTGCTCTGGACCTGATAAATAACAGATACATTAATGCCACTGTTGATTATCAGTCAGTGATAAAAGGCGTAGCTGCTGCTTTCAGCGTACAAAGTCCCGTGGATGGTGAAGAGTTACGTCGGACGCATGCTTTGGGAGCCACGGGCGCTGTTTTGAGAGCCACGGGCGCATGCTCTCTGGATCTCTAGCGCCTTTGTGTGGAGGATTGCGGATCTGCCGCCGTTTCGTTCGTGTGCGACGAACACACAAACGCAACACAGAGGGTAGCTAACAAACTAACCATGGTAAATGTAAAGAAACGGAAAGGTCGGGTCGTCATTGATTCTGACTCGGAAGACAGCGCAAGCGATGACAATTTGGATCAGGTGAGGAAAATGTCTTTAAACTTTTGAAACGAACGTATGTAGTTTATGGATTGCGGGAGCTGGTCGTTTTAGCTTAGCATAGCAGCGTAGTGAGAGATCCATGCTAAAGCTAGATGGCTAGTTAGCACTGCGCTCAGTACCGCGCCAGGCACATTTTAGGCCTGACGACCAGTTCTAATAGTGTCTCACAGTCAGAATATATTTGATGCACGATTTCAACACGAATATTTTGTCACCGTTGAAGCAGTACCCACGTATTTAGGACGTACCGTTTTTATTGCCCTCTTTACCCAACAATGTTTCGGTGTTGACAAACGTAGCTAGCTGCTGCTATGCTAGTAATCAAGCTAGCTGGCTAAGTAGGGCATTAACTAGTGGTCTATTTGTAAACATGACAGTGGACAGCAGGGTGCCTGTTACTACTCTAATATGACTGGTAATGCTAGTGGTTTTGCTTTCAGAAGATAAATGCCCAGGTGTTTTGCATACATTCAGGATGTCCTTAGTAGCTGGATGTTAATGAAGTTAGCTAGCTAGCCAGTTTCAAGCATCAACGCAAGTGTTCATGGCACCAAGCTGTCTGGCTAACTAACTAACTGTGTACTTTTTGCAGATGTGCAAACCTCAGTTTTTCATTATGCAGCTAAATGGCTAAGATGCACCCGTTATTCGCAGTCACACTGCTTTAGTTATGCCTGGTTTAATCGGGTACAATCTTCCACTGCGATATGAGCAGCCAAGCTAGATCTGGTAGTTTGGTGTGAACTGATTTAATCCCGCGGGTAACGGAGCCCGATCCCTGCGGTGTGCACTCATCAGACACGCGCGCCACGGTTCATTGCAACTGTTCACCGCGCCGCACGTATAGCTGCGTTAAAAAAAAAAAGTGGCTTACCTAGATAACTACGTGAGTTGAACTGATCTCCTTTGATCTCTTGACTGTTGCTACAGTACAGTACGTGATCTAGAACTTTAGTTGGTGCATATTGTTGGTAAATTAGAAAATGTGCTGAAGCAGAAGTAGTATTGCGCACTGACGTAAAAACAAAACGTGCCGATGTTCGAGTTAAAGTCTCTTTGCGTTTAATTAAGTCACCCGTGCAACAACTCACTCAGGCAGTGGTTAAATATTTATTATACTGATTGAGGTACCATATTGCTTTTTGAGTCTAATCATAACAAACCTAATAACCATACTAGAAAGGTGAAGAGGACTTGTTTTCACAAGCGACTAAATTTGAACACTTATTTGTTTATGCTTTCTTCATTGTCTAACAAACCTTATACTAGGATCAGCATTGTGTAAGATATATAAAATATAATTTTATAGAAACTTTTAATGGCTAGGATACATTCTGTGAGATAACAACAAAGCACTTGTGTAAGTTGCTCTGGATAAGAGTGACTGCTAAATGCTTTAAATGTAAATAATTAAAACAACTGTTGTGAAAAGATTTACTGAGTAGTTGACAGGTTTTATATTTATAATAGAACTTGATTTCTTGTTGGAAGATATGTTTGCGAGATCCATGTGACTTTATTGAGCTGATTGAAAGCAGCTGATTGGAAGTTGTCTCTTTGTTCTCCTGACAGGAGCTGCTCTCTCTGGCTAAGAGAAAGCGGGTGGACTCAGAGGAGCAGGAGGAACCGGTCAGCAAACCTGCAGCATCGACAGACTCGGAGACGTCCGACAGTGATGACGAGGTGCCACACGTTGCCCGGCTTCCACATCCTGCTCGAGCACACCTTTGATTCTTTCATCAGTGTGTCCGCACAGCCTTTTCTCTGTTATGTTCACCCTCAGAGCAGAGTTTTGAAGAATTTTTGCAAAGGCCAAAACTAGTTTAATGAACCCAGTCATGTAACACCATGGGTTTGACCTATAGTCAAACTACAAGAGAACCGACACAAAGCTGTTTCCATGCAGCCAATCAAATTCTGGCCCATCTGGTACCAGTTTGTGGTTTGCTTTGTGGGCCCTGAATGTACACTGACTCGAAACCTGTTTGTGTGTGTGTGTGTGTTTGTGTGTGTGTGTTTTAGTGGACTGTCGGAGGCACCAAAGCCAAGAAGAAAACGAAGCCTGGAAAAGTGGCAGAGAAGAAGAACCCAGCGAAGAAGAAGGTGAACAGGGCAGCGTCCTCGGGCAGCTCGGGCGGGGACAGCTCAGCAGAGAGCTCCGCCCCAGAGGAGGGTAAGAGACCCCCGGCCCACGGCCCCCGGCCCCCGGCCCTGTCAAATGCCATCAGCGGTGCGACCAAGTTCATTGCTCTGTGGTTTTATTCTTGTATCCCCCCAACCATCCCCAAGGACGAGCTGGGTACATTTCCTGCATTTGCTCTCCAGGGGGAACACTGGTCTGGAGGTGGCGTATAGAGGAGGGTGAGCTTAACAGCTGTGCACGCTTAATCTCACAGGAGAGGTGTCTGACTCTGAGAGCAACAGCTCATCCTCCAGCTCGGATTCGGACTCGTCCTCGGAGGACGAGGTGTTCCGGGACGGCTATGGGGACGATCTCATGGGAGACGAGGAGGACAGAGCGCGCTTGGAGCAGATGACGGAGAAGGAGAGGGAGCAGGAGCTCTTCAATCGGATTGAGAAGAGAGAGGTGCTCAAACGCAGGTGAGCACTTTTCTGGAATGTTTATATTTGCTCTTTTGTGTTTGTTTTTTTTCTGCCTTTCCTTTCCAGCAGAGGTGTTTGATATGTGCCACATATGGTCATCAAATGCACTTCCTGTAATGTAGATCTTTTTATTTTTTGGTTACATACCTGTAACCAGGTGTCCGTTTGTTGGTGTGTGGGTTTTTTTTGTTTGTTTTTTTTTCTGTCGCTCAGGTTTGAAATCAAGCAGAAGCTGAAAACTGCAAAGAAAAAGGAGAAGGAGGAGAAGAAGAAGAAACAAGAGGAAGAACAGGAAAAGAGGAAGCAGTGTCAGGTCACCGACACGCAGGTGGTGAGTGCGCTCCCCCTCCTCACCAGCAGGTGGTGCTATGATGTTTTAGCTTGTGCTAAAATTCACTGCGTAAACTGTGTCGTAAAACTGACTTTCCAGTGTACCTGAAGTCGTCTCTCCCTATGCAGTCCTCCATGTCTTGTGTTCATCTGTGCAGGTGATGTCTCATAATAAAGAACGGAGATCTAAAAGAGATGAGAAGCTGGACAAGAAGTCCCAGGCCATGGAGGAGCTGAAGGCAGAGCGGGAGAAGAAGAAGAACAGAACAGGTCAGTGTGTCTAAAGGAGGGAGAGTATGATCTGGCTGGATCCAGAGAGTAGATGCTTTCCAGCCTCTCTCACGTGCTGTGATGTCTAACCTTTGAACCGAACCGTGACCCTTACAGCTGAGCTCCTGGCCAAGCGGCAGCCGCTCAAGACCAGCGAGGTGTACTCTGATGACGAAGAGGAGGAAGAGGAAGATGACGACAAGTCATCGGTAAAGAGTGACCGCAGCTCAAGATCTTCATCCTATGATGAAGAAGAGGAGTAAGTATTCAAGCGCTGGCTAGTCTCCCGACTGCCCTCTTCAGTACAGTACACACGAGAGGTGCTCCGAAAGGGGTCTTACCTGTGTGTGTGTGTGTGTGTGTGTGTGTCCGTGACAGGAAGGAGGTGGCTCCCCCACGTTCTCAGCCCGTGTCTCTGCCTGAGGAGCTCAATCGCGTCCGTCTGTCGCGGCACAAGCTGGAGCGCTGGTGTCACATGCCCTTCTTCTCCAAAACCGTCACAGGCTGCTTTGTCCGGATTGGCATCGGCAACAGCAGCAGCAAACCTGTCTACCGGGTACGCTAGGGTTGGGGTTAGGGTTAGGGTTATGCTAGGGTTAGGGTTAGGGTTGGGGTTGGGGTTATGCTAGGGTTAGGGTTGGGGTTAGGATTAGGGTTATGCTAGGGTTAGGGTTATGCTAGGGTTAGGGTTAGGGTTAGGGTTATGCTAGGGTTAGGGTTAGGGTTATGCTAGGGTTAGGGTTAGGGTTATGCTAGGGTTAGGGTTGGGGTTATGCTAGGGTTGGGGTTGGGGTTATGCTAGGGTTAGGGTTGGGGTTAGGATTAGGGTTATGCTAGGGTTAGGGTTATGCTA
>JAOYMR010000008.1:17160974-17179251 GCA_025802075.1 Tenebrosternarchus preto | reverse complement strand
ATCCCTGTGAAACACACACTGGTGTTACTGTAGTCGTTTCATTATCCCTGTGAAACACACACTGGTGTTACTGTAGTCGTTTCTTCATCCCTGTGGTGGAGTGCTGTACCCCTCATCACTGTCATGATAATTGGTCCTGAACGTCCATCCCGTATCCATGCCGACGACAGGTGCTCCTGACGCTCCCGGAAGCTTCTCGTCCGGACTACTTCCAGCTGCTGGCCGATCCGTTATTGATGCTGCGGCAGCTCCTGATGAACCTCAAGGTGGACTGGGCCACGGTCGCCGTGGCTACGCTCCGGAACCTTCTCCCCGGCCAGGACGCGGGTGTCACGGGGCAGCAGGTGGATGACCTCCTGGCGGAATACGCGCACAAGGCCCTGGACTT
Organism: Tenebrosternarchus preto; assembly: GCA_025802075.1. Lineage (NCBI taxonomy): Eukaryota > Metazoa > Chordata > Actinopteri > Gymnotiformes > Apteronotidae > Tenebrosternarchus > Tenebrosternarchus preto. The sequence goes on along the minus strand of JAOYMR010000008.1, from coordinate 17,178,863 downwards.
CCCGTACGCACCGAGGGAAAGGTCACGCAGTGGTGAGGGCGTGACCCCTGGGCGCTACCACACACCTGCACACACACACTCTCCCAGTGTGTGGTGGTACATGAGCAGTAGGTCCGAGCGACTGTGTGCAACTGCATCACCACCTGCTCTTTAACACAGCCCTCATTTTACTCTGTGTATATGAAGAATAAACCTCAGGCACAAATGTGTGATGACTGGTACTGAGGGCTGTTCTGTGTCCTTTCAGACTCCGTCATCAGTCTGCAGGAGGCGCTGTTGCAGTGCCCCGCCCTGGATACGGCCCCGCCCTCCCCGAGCCACACACCCCCTCCCTCTGCAGGTTAGCCCCGCCCTCCCACAGCCACACCCACCCCTCCCTCAACAGGTCAGCCCTGAAGAAATAATATTCGCCTTTAAAAATTGTTTTTAAAGATTGTAAGATTAACATCCCTTCAGACAAACCAACAGGAGTTTAAAAAAGAGTTGTAAACAAATATGCTTTTTCAATACATATATATTATTCAATATATTTGACAGTATTGAAAACATTGAAATTTTTAACTTTGATTTAATTTTAACTTATGGTTGTGTTCATTGCGACTTAAACAATTCGTCTGTTTTTCTCCACTGTAGGTAATACTCCCATGCACACCCCGTCTAGCTCCGCCCACACCCGAGAGAAGGGCTCCAGTGGGAAGAGGCCCCGCCCCTCGATCACTCTCTTCACGCCCCCAGAGAAAACACCTGATCGCAAAGACTGGATCCCCGACCACCAAAAGCATATCTGCATGGTGTGTCAGAGGGAGAGGTTCACCATGGTGAGGTTTACAGATGGCAGGTCTCCTGCCCCTGGCCCTGCTCCTGCCCCTGGCCCTGCTCCTGCCCCTGGCCCTGCTCCTGCCCCTGCCCCCCTCCTGCGTCTGTCGTTTTTGTCAGTTTTTTTCCCTAAAAAAACTTTTTTTTGCCGTTACATTTCGATTGTGTTCTCCATATTAAACGGCAGATGATCTTCACACTGTGTGTGTGTGTGTGTGTGTGTGTGTGTCTGTCTCTCTCTCTCTCACACACATCTTCCCACACTCACTCCGTTCTTTTATTTTTCACAGTTTAACAGGCGACACCACTGCAGGCGTTGCGGGAGGCTTGTGTGCCACGCCTGCTCCACCCGCAGGATGGTGGTGGAGGGCTCAGAGGAGCCCGTGAGAGTGTGTGATCAGTGCTACACCTTCCACCACCCTGAGTGAGCACACACACCCATCTACATACCCACACACACACTTCAAGAGCACTATGTGAGATTCTTTGCAAGGTTCTGTAATGAAACATTTATAAAACATCTATAACTTGTATATGCAGACATGAGTACTGTTAACTACTGGAGGGAGATTAGACGTGTAGTCATATCTGTCTGTGCAGGGTGAAAAAACTGTTGTATAAAGGATTTAAATCTTTCAAAGTTTGTCTGAGATGTGTTGATCTCAAGCAGCGGTTTGTGTTCTGTTTCGTAGGTATTTTATCTTGGGTTTTGTTTGAACATGTTGGAGATGACTGGAGCATGTCAGACCCAGCTCACGTTCTGACACGCTGACTGTCGAATGCTGTCTAACTCTCGGATGTTTATTTGGTTCGTGTTTTGATGCTCTCTGACTCTATCTAACACTCTTTTGGTTTGTGTTTTCCTATTGCAGCTCAGATGATGAATTGGAGCAAATGGAAGGTATTCCTCTCCACCTCTCCACCTGTTTTCATCCATCCTGCTCAGTCACTATTTACCACCACGTTCTCTCTCTCTCTCTCCCTCTCCCTCTCTCCCACAGCAGCTGGCGGCCCTGTCTCCATGGATGGGGTTCTAGATGGAGTTCTCAGTCTGCCAGAACTTCCTCAGAGACACTACCAGCTCAGCCCGAACCCTGCAGAGAACCAGCGGCTGCACAGCGAGTTCTACTATGAGCAGGTGTGGTTCTGCCTGGGGCTCTCCGGGAACGCTCCCAGCGCTCCCAGTGCGCCCAGCGCTCAGCCGAGCGAACAGCTGGGCCGACGGAGTCTTTGGATTTCTGTTCAGATATTATTGTTCAATCGTTTTCATTCCAAACTGCTTCACCCAGACTTGTTTGTTTGTTTGTTTGTTTATTTGTTGATCATGTCAGGCCCCCAGCGCCTCCCTCTGTGTGGCCATCCTCTCCCTGCACAGTGACCACGCTGCATGTGCTCACCAGCTGATTGGCCACTGCCGCTCACTGTCCCGGCGGCTGACCAATCCTGAGGTGGATGCCCGCCTACTGACCGACATCATGCGGCAGCTGCTGGTCAGCGCCAAGCTGATGTTTGTCCGGGCGGGACGCAGCCAGGACCTGGTCCTCTGTGATAGGTCGGGCTCCCGTCACTCATACTGACTCCTGCCAGGGTTTTAAAGTCCACCTTCACTTTTCTCTTTTGTTTGAATGAAATCAGAATTTGTAGTACAGTGGGAGATTTGTTTGTTTTACTTTGTTTCCTGGTATTGCTCTCATAATCTTCCTCTCATCCACCTTTTCCCCTTCTCTCTCTCTCTCTCTCTCTCTCTCTCCTCTTTTTCTTGCTCTCACTGTGTATCCACAGCTACATCAGCAAGGTGGATGTGCTGAAGATCCTGGTCAGCGCCAACTACACGTACATCCCATCTCTGGATGACATCCTGGAGCCAGCGGCGGTGATGCGCTTGAGGAACCAGCTGCTGGAGGCTGAGTACTACCAGCTGGCCGTGGAGGTGAGGCAAGGGGGGCTGGAGCCCCACCCACATCTCCACCCACATCTCCACCCCTCCGCCCTCCGATTACCTCACCACAATTTACCTCAGTGAACCAGCTGTACTTTTGACTTCTTTTGAAGCACAAATAGGTCCCAGCACAAGCGTCAATTGAACAGATTATTTTCCCTGCGTGTCCCGTCTCCACGGCAGGTGTCCACCAAGAGCGGCCTGGATCCGAGTGGCGTGTGGCACGCCTGGGGCATGGTCATGCTGAAGGCCGGCTGTCTGAGCGGGGCCCGTGAGAAGTTCTCCCGGTGTCTGAAGGTTCCGGTGGACCGGAACCAGCTGAACATGGGCCCCAGGCTGCTGCAGGAGCTCATCCAGCACCTGGAGTCTGCCGTCCGGCCCACGCTGAGCACGGTAGGGCCGTGAGGGTGGAGCTAGCTCAGAAACCTGCAGTGTTCAAATGACTTCTGTGATGCCGATCTTTTCTCGTCGTTACATGATCCAGTTCCTCAGAAAGCTTTTGTTCATGCTTTTTTTTTTAAGTCTGACTTCTTTTTGTTATTTGTGTGTGCGTGTAACTTCGAAGGCGCTCAGTGAGGACATTCTGGCGTCTCTGACGGAGCTGGAGGACGTCCTGCGTGATCAGGGTCCCACGGAGCGGCCGGAGGGCGGAGCGCGGCGCTGCGGCCACTACCAGGAATGCCTGTACTACCTGCTGACCTACGGGACGCACCTGAGTCTCGTCAGCTTCTACCTGCGCCACGGCCGCCTGCGAGACGCTCTCACACACCTGCTCGACAAGGTACAGCAGTGCAGTGGATAATCAGGCAGTAATCAGACAATTATCGGACAGCAGTCAGACAGTAGCTGGGCTGCTGCTGCTTTGACTCTTCCTTCCACGACCTTTAGATTCGTTGTCGTAATAATGGCCGTGAGGTTGTAAGGTGCAGGACAGGCTCGTGCTCAGCGGGCGTGTGTCTCACAGGACTGTCCCGAGGACGTGTTCCTGGAGGGTGTCCTGCAGCCGTGTCTCGAGCGGGGCCACCTAGGGGCTCTGCAGGGGCTCCTGGAGAGCCTGGACCCCACACTGGAGAGGTGGGGCCGCTACCTCCTCACAGCCTGTCAACAGCTGCAGCGCAGGGGACATTACCATACCCTCTACCAGATCCAGCAGTTCATGATGGTACTGAACACACACACACACACACACACACACACACACACACCCCTGATGAGAGGGTTTGAGGGAGTTGGCATCACCTCGCATTATCAGTGTTGTTAACAATTGATGTTTTCTTTTTAAGCAAAACTTAGATTTTAGGTTTGCACATATTACCTTCCCCTCCTGTCCCGAATATACACGGTTCATTCTGATTGGTTCCCCCGCCTGCCTGCCCCCAGGACCACGTGCGTGCCTCCATGACGTGTATCCGGTTCTTTGCGCATGGCGCTCGCTCCTACCTGCAGCTGGGCGAGCAGCAGCGCTGGCTGGTGAGAGCCACTGAGCACCTGCGCTCATACCTGCAGCAGCAGCAGAGCCGGCGCAGGGCCACGCCCCCCAGCCCCGCCCTTAACCCCGCCCTCGCGTCCGGGTCCTTCAGGAAGAGGATGAGCTCCAGTGACGTGTCCAGGTCATTTACATTTTTACGTTTTCTGTCCGGGTCACTGGTTTGGTAGTCTGTGTCTAGTTGTCATGGTAACCAGGCCTGTTCTGTAATGTTTTTTGATGCTTTGTTTTTTCAGACACATGAACACTATTATGTTGCAGCTAGAAGTTACACGCTTCCTGCACCGTTGCGAAAGCTCCTCCTCCACTCGAACAGCTGTAAGCCCTGCCCCTGCTGGGAATAGTGCCCCACCCACTCTCTTTGGAGGAAGTCCTATGAAGGTGGATGTGGCCTGCAAGGTAAAGCAGAGAAAACAGATGTACATGAGATGAGCGTGTTGTACTTGTCCCAGTGTTGAACCTTCAATATAAGGTCAAATAAAAAAGGACAGAGCATTATTTAAGGTGATCAGGTGATCAGGTGGGCCCTTAAGCGTGCCAGTGAAAACGAATCAATGAATTGTGGGTAATCAACATGAGACTGGGTGTGTTGGATCAGTATTCATTTCAGCTGCAGCCACATTATATGAATCTCTTTATATAGCATATGTATAATCTATATGACTAAATAAATCCAAAGATCTTTTTTGGACCCTCTTGCTGGGAGAGTTTGCCCTCGGGGTGGAAGTGGAGGGTTCGGCCTCCCCCCTGAGCCCCTTCCCCCTGAGCCCCTCCCACCTGAGCCCCTCCCCCCTGAGCCCCTCCCCCCTGAACCTCTCCTCTCTCTCTCTAGGTGTTGCTGGGAGGCAAAAACATTGAGGAGGGATTTGGTATTGCTTATCGAGTCATACAGGTAACGCGTGACGGCCTTTTGTCCTGACCTGCTCCCCGTAGGGAAAGGGGTTGTTGTAGATGCAGTTTGCTCATTCTGGTTTTAATGTGTCTGATTTAAAAAGTCTAAATCCACAGAGACAAAGGTCAGCTAACTCCCACAATCCCACAATGCATCAGTTCTTCATTATGTACTTCATTCTTTGCTACTTTTATATTACAATATATATACATATATTACACTGTACTTTTCATATCATGTCCTTTTTGATGATCCCATTCTTCGCCCCCCTTTTTACGAATCCTCTTCCTTTCAACCCCCACCCCCCTCGGTGTGTGTACAGGACTTCCAGTTGGATGCGCGGGTGGTGTACGTGCGCGTGGGCCAGTGCCTGGTGCTCCAGCGCCAGTACCACGCCGTCCGCCAGCTCCTCAAGTGCGTGGGCGAGTCGGGCGTAGCCACGAAGAGCGACTGTGATGTCATCGTCCTCAGCTGCGTCTCGGCTGCGGATAAGAGTCCCGCCGACGTGAGTCTGTCCGTCTCGCTATACGCGCCCGGACACGCTGACCTCAGATCAGCAGACGTGGACAGTTGTGGTTTGAAATGCACCAGCTTTAGGAGCTGCTCTCATCTGATAGGGTGAAGCTAAAGTGTAGAAATATCAGTAACGCTTGGTGTGATGTTCCTTGCTTCTCTAAAAGTAGTTTAATCATTTGACAGAGTAGCAATGTTCTTGATTTGGATGGAGCTTTGTAATAAGTGCTTGTGTGCATCAGTCTTTTTATGGAGTATGTATAGAGGAGTCCTTCCATATGTCACATCCCAGGCATTTTGGACAGCTAATTACAGGTTAATGTGGAAAAACATGAAACACACAAACTGTAGTCATGGTTACCCCTTACACTGAGGTTGTATATATGTAATCAATTTCGATGTATATAATTTATCCAGGCCAAAGAACTGGAGTCTCTCATTTTGGAGTCTAAAACCCCTGAGACCAAGGTAAGTTTACTTTCCTGTTCTTTTATTGTATTTTAGATGTTTGTGTTTTATAAAAAAAACAAAAAACTGTGTATGTGTGTGTGTTTGTAGATAAAGGCGTATCTCCAGTGCAGTAAACTCAGAGCAGCGTACCTGCTGGCCGTTAAGCTGGACTCAACGAAGGCGGGGCTTCATGTCCAGGAAGTTCTCCAGGCCGCTGAGAGCTTGGGCGACTCCATCATGCAGGACATCTGTCGTCAGTGGCTCTCCGAACACCAGGAGCAGCTGTCACGGCAACGCCACGCCCCCAACAGGTAGCCCACCTCAGCGACTGGCAATACACTCTTACCCCCATTGGCCACTTGGGATCAGAGCTCCGCCCTGCTCTGCTTTGACTGGTTGGAGTGCGTTTGAGCGATGCTACTTATTTATTTCCCAGGAAACGAATCACCAACGTGCCATCCCTGTCATGTGATCAGGCCAGGTGACTTTACAGCCAAATCCATGACTGCCCCCTTTTCCTTCACTACACTTGTGAAAGTGCTGAACCATCGATGTCGGATCAGTTTCAGTACTTCCTGCTAATTTAAGCTAATCTTGCAGAAGCACTTGACAGCAGGATGGTTTTCACGCCGTCGAACCCATTCGCCTTAAATGTGTAGTCAACATTTAACAAGATCACACAGTCCATGTACAGACCAGTCTGAACCCTAGCCAATATGCTCAGCTAACACAAAGTGGTGTTTTGGCGACCCCTGCTGGCTGGAGTGTACGTCTCTCCCACTGCAGGATGTTGCCTATCACTTTGCACTAAGCCAAAACATTGTGAACTTTGATGAAAGTCTGTTACAGTCAGCGGAGGTTGTGGGGGTGGAGTTAGGCGAGTCCAGCGTGTTCATTGGTGTTGGGGGTTGGGCGGTCCTTCACAGGAAAGCAGACTAAACCATAGGCAGCTTTACAGAACCTGTCACAGTCCAAAGGGATTCAGCTCCTGACTACACAGTCCTGGAATGAACAGCTCTCTGTGATGACCCCCCCCCCGACAAACCTATTCATCAAGGTACAAAATATTGATACTGATATGCTGATACTGATACCTTCCTGTGTTATCACTCTTAATACAGTATGTTTGAATACATAATGTCCCACATAATTTCTTTGTAATAAGTGTAATATGAGTTGATGGACCCCTTTATGCAGGCTGTCGGTGAGTTTTAACATGGCCATGAAATGAAGCTTGGTGTGAACACTCTGCAGAAAAGGGAAACTAACATTTTTGGGGAAAAGGGCAAAAAACTAAAAAAATAAGACTTGTGGGATGAAATAGCAAAATCATCTGAGATCCTGTGAGTGGTGCTCCATGTGCTCCTGACATGTTGGGATGTGGAACCATGTATTATAACGATGCTGCATTCTCTGGGCATTTTTCTGCACTGCAGTCTTTAAATGTTTATATCCTCTGAGCAAATGTTCAGTCTGGCAATTATGTTTGAGTGTGTATGTTGTATGTCTGAGAATCTGCATTGCCACTTTGATAGTTTTAATTATGGATTCCTTTCTGTATGAACAGGCCATAGTGTGGGTGGGTGTGTGTGGGGGTGTGTGTGTAACTGTTGTGTGTCTGACCCATCCTGTAATTCGATTCACATGCTTATTTGCAGTCATTTCATTGATATGGGGTAAAAATGGATTACATTTGTATTTTCCTCCTCAAACACAGTAATGTCGGGTAATAACAAATTGAATTAAATCTGTTTACATGGTCTATGCACACAAACTTCTGTTGGTTTTAATAAACTGAGCACTGAACACTTTTTTTCGTCATGTATGTGTGTGTGTGTGTTTGTACGTGTGTTTATGTACAGAAGTGTGTGTGAGCATGTGGGACAGACCATCTTCTCCATTTTGTTGATGTCCAGATCAAACTAGTTGAAACCCAGATGCTAAAATCCTCTTAACACTTATGTGATCAAATCACCACTTTCCCAGTCCCAACCTACAAAGGGAGTATTGAACCAACGCCACCACCAGTTGGTTTTTCCACACAATATATATTTAAATATCACTCTGTATGGACATGGATGCAACAGTAGTAAAAAGACACGCCTGATTCTGTATAAAAACTTCAACACAGTCCTGGGCAGCTGCAGTGTGGGCTGTTGCCATGGGAACGACTCGAAGCCACATTCACACCTCCAGTGGACAAACGAAACGGGAGGAGAGACGCAGGCCGGACGGGACCGCGAGTCCGAGCAGCAGGTACTTGGCCGCAGATTGGCAGACGCGTGTGAGGAAGAACGCGGGGGGGAGATGGAGGTGGCTGGAACGGTGGTGGTGGTGGGAGTGTCTAATCGGGGAAGGCGGAGTTTAGATAGAACAGTTTGTGATGAGATAAAGGGGCCCGGGCAGAGGGAGGGCTGGTGCTGGAGGCCTCAGTCCCAATCGATGGCCAGGAGCTCACAGCTCATGTCCCACAATCTCCGCGCAGTCTCCTCACAGCGACCTTGTGGTGCAACGGAGGCTGGAGCACAGTCACTACGGAGGAGGAGGGAGGGAGGGCTTTATCAACTCCAAGTCTTAAATCAGGGCTTAAATTGAAAAATGGAATTTTCGATAACACTTAAACGTATGTGACTCGGTGTCCTCCAAACCTGGTAAACCAAAAACGGACGCTCCACCCTTACAGTTGGTTTTCATGCTCTGGGAAGGTGTTGCAGTAACGGTTCCAGCCTGCACGTGTCTCATGCTGCCTCACCTGAAGTGTTTGCCTGAGATGGCTTGCAGCTCCTCGGCTACGGCGCAGTAGACGGACGTCTGCGCTCCTTCCCGCGGCGTCTTCAGGAACGGCGCGGACAGAGCGAACATCAGCGACATGGCGGCCGAGTGACGCGTCAGTTCCGACATCACTGAGCCCGGGTGCACAGAGTTCACCGTCACGTTCGAGCCTGGCAGGGGTCAAAAGGTCACAGTGGCTGGGGGTTAACGCCTCGGCTCGGCCGGTCCTTGCCACGCTCAGTGCACCCCCAGCACACGTATACAGCTTCTACTTCCATGTTTCACACCTGTTCCTCCAGGAGCTACTAGCTACAAGGCTTTGACTTGCACAAAACTCAAATCAAATGACTAATTGAGGGGGGTCCTGGCCGTACCTGTCAGCTTGCGGGAGAGCTCACGGGTGAACAGGATGTTGGCGAGTTTGCTCTGGCAGTAGGCCAAGCCGCTGTTGTAGCTGCCTTGGCTGTGCAGGTCGTGAAAACGGATCCAGCCGAAGTAATGTGCCACGGAGGAGACCACCACCACCCGTGCTGGTGCACTGCGCTTCAGCAGGCCAATCAGGAGGTAGGTCAGCAGGAAGTGACCTAATGAAGGGAGATGAGCCAGTAAGAGAGCGCAAACGCATACAGGCACAGAACGGTTTCAGAAATTTTTGAAAAGATCAGACAATATTTACCGAGGTGATTGACTCCCAGCTGCATTTCAAAGCCATCTGCGGTTTTCATATATGGACACATCATCACTCCTGCATTGTTTATCAAGATGTGGAGGTGATTCACCTCTGTGTGAAGGGAGAGAAAAGCAAAGTTGGGGGGATAGTAAACACTGAGCTATAAACACCTGAAAGGACTCCACTAACATAAGAGATGAGCCAGCAGAATGCATGGAACATCCAAGTACAGTGCGACTGTTCTACACAACCTTACACCCACCTGCCCCATACAGGTGTGTTCTGGACGCTCTCTCCCTTTTCATTCTAAAAGTGTAAATGAGGCTTTCAGGGTGTGTGAGAGGTTACCCTGTAGGAATCTTTGAGCGAAGGCTCGGATCGAGCAGGTGTCGGCCAGGTCCAGTTCGCGCACCTCCACCTGAGCTCCTCCCACCCGCGTACGAATCTCCGCCGCCGCCTCCTCACCCTTCTCCACGTCCCGACAGGCCAGGATTACACGTGCACCTGCACACAAACACGTCTCCTGGACTCTTCCACACTTCATTTGAATGAGCTTTGTAGATATCAACAATAATAATGGCCATAAATTAACATTAATATAGCACCTTAAATAAACTTTTTAAAGTTCTTGACCTTTTTAAAACAGAATACAAAAATTAGAATACAGATAGTGACAGAATAAATACAGAGAAGAAATTAAATGCTAATTGTCTGAAGCACTGTTGAAGAGAAGTGTTCGCGGGAAGCAATCCTCTCTCACCCCGAGAAGCGAGGTCCAGTGCCGTCTCTTTCCCGATGCCTGTGTTAGCTCCAGTAATTAACACCGTTCTCCCGTCCAAGCGCGCCGTGGAGAGACACACTCCACCTGCTGAATATTTCCTACACACACCCACACACACAGAGGGGTTTACAATAAAACCTTACGAGTCGAAGTTTTCCTTCTTTGGTTGTTGGTTTATTTCAGTAGGATCTCCGAGTGTGTTTCTGAGCACTTGTCGATGCAAAGTCGATTGTTTTTTATTAAATCAATTTTTCCTTAGCCTTGAAAGAAAGAAAATACTGTAAACCAGATTATGAATATCTATCCGCAGTTTTCTCAGTTTAAAAGTAACTTTACCACTTAAAGGTTTATATCTCTACAAACATATGACGGCTAACCTTCTAAAGAACCGATGAACTGCAACCATTTCAAAATCTAGGGCTTACATTTTGTATTCGTGCCCTTCACTTTAAAAACCATCCACTTGGTCTGGTTTTAATTTCCTCCTAATTAGTCTGCATAATAAACCACATCACATGGAACCGCAATTATTACAAGTAAAAAATTCTGCATTTGCATTCTGGCTGTCGACAACGTTACTGTCAGTAACACGCACAGTCTATATGTAACCTACGACAACAACACGTTTTATGAGCCACATATTAAAACTGCACGGGTTATCTGCGACCAATGAGGCCGCGCACGCGTGTGATAAACGCACATGACTCCGCCTCCGGAGAGATCGCATTGGTCGGACTCCTAAGCGGATCATATGCTGGGAAGGCGGTTCCTATAGTCGTCATTCAGCACTCACCTATGCACTGAACCACATACAGTCTACTGGGCAAAGAATGAACCAGTTTATAGAATAACATAAAACATTAAAATATATTAACTATGGAGTCAAGCACAACGGTTTGAATGTGTCCAGTAAGTAAAAACAGTAAAAACAAGCCCAAGAACATAACCGTATATATTTCATTGACCGTACAATAGTCGTAAGAAATAGCTGTATCTGGACTCCTGTCGCTTAAAGGATTAAGCGCAAACACTACATTAAGATCGCTATCATATATAAAACATAAATATGATTTGTTCTGCACCATCCTACTTCAGTGTAACTAGAGCAGTATCAATTCGTAGAGATGTAGAATGATCCAACCTGATATGCGGGGACAGCAGTCTCAGGATGAGCGCGACGACTCCAAAACCAGCCACGACGACAACAAGCAACATCATCACGGATATAAACGCAAGTGGTTTGAACGTCTGATAATAAAGCGGACGTCTCCCGGTCTGAATTTGTGTTGATGTGAATCTGTTTGGCTCTGCCACCTCCCACTTTCTCTACATCTGTCTGAGTCCCGGTGGAATCATGGGATTGTAGTTTTTTGTTTAATATTCTACAGCTGCAAAACTACTGACGAAAGAAAAGCATCAAATTCACAATCCCTTCTCTCATTAACAGGCAGATCAAGCGATCTTCTGTTTCATTAGTTATTTCAAATTAAAGGTATTTAAAATGTTCAGGAATTAGGGTGAATATATTAGGATTCGCAATGTTAGGTTGACCATACCATGTATTTAACATTGTTAGTCTAATTATATCATGTATTTAACATTTCGTACAAAAAATATTCATTCATACAACAAATTTGACCTTAATAAAAATACTTTCCAAAGGAGCACTACCTACACAGTATACTACAAAAATAAAACTACATAGACCATAATGACTTATAAAGGGTGCTAAGAGTTGCCTTGTAGAATGATTTTGTATAATTCTGTCAGAAATGTGTGACTGTGGTGAATTTCAAGGAAGTACACGTTGTAATATGTTTCATGCCTTGTTAAAACCAGCGAAACGCGAAACGTAATAATAATGTTTAAGATTGATTTTTTTCGTGATTTGAACGCTGGCGTTCGTGTGGCCACCTAGAGTCACGGGGTCCAACGAGGAAGGGTTTCTCCAGGATATTGTTATTATAGCTGCTGTTGTTATTGCTCGTTTGTATTTCCAACATCGCTGTGTTAGTATTTTGGAAATTTTACCCAGTTCAAGCAGTTAGCAGTCTTTTGGGGGAAAATACGACAAAATGTCGTCTGAGGAGTTTGAGAAACTTCATGAGATATACAGATCACTGTACGATGAACTGAAACTGATTCCTGATCGAGCGATGCGATGTCATGGGGGTAGTTGGACGTTTTTTCGTTCACTTTCCATTAACACGGTCCATCTGTTTACGGTTCATTCGTGGTACATTTCGAAACGTGATTTCGCTCCTGAAAACAACATAGATTCAGGTTTCGCTTTGTGTCGGTCAGCTAGACGATACAGTGGCCAAGAAACCCTAGCTAGAGATAACCAGCTAGGACATTTTAACATTATTCTAATGTAATGTAAATGAACATGGTTGAACAAACACCGTGATTGTTTAGTACATACTGTATTTTTAACTAAGCATTTTGTTTCCGTCATGCGTTGTTGGTTTCCAGTCCGTGTAATACACCAGGCTCTAATATTAAGAATCACATTACCATTAACTATCTGTCTACTAACTACTTGGTTAATTAACCAAGTAGTTGGTTAATCAGACGGATCGATAACTAACGCGAGATCGCATATGTAAAGAAAATGTGCAGGACATTATATCATTAAATGCATGGCTGACACGTAGCCCTTCAAGAGGACGTTGTTCATATTGCAATGTCAAGCCTCGTACTTGTTAATGAACGGAAATCCACAGGAGTGGTAAAACTGATATAGTCCAGTGCAAAACACGGAGTGAACTTCTGTTATGAAAGTGTAAAACGTTGTTGTTTTTTCCCCTCAGAGGAGAAAAAGAAGTTAATCAGAGTGTTTGATGAACGGATCGGGGAGGCACAAGAAGTAGTAAGTCTATCTACAAGTTTAGTAAAAGAAGTTGCATTTATACTTCCTCGTGATTTTACCCGCCTGTGACACTACTGACAACCTCAAATACTGACGATACTGTTTATGAAACTGTAAGCTTCCACAAATATGTAAGAATCACAATGTCGGTCATCTTGGGAGAAAATCTAAAAACTGGTAACACGGAACGTTTTTCACCCTCCCATCTGACATACTTTAAAGATCCAGGGAACCTACATTTGTACTTTCTTTCTAATTTGGTTCATCTTGCTTTTCTGGCCCCGCCGTGTACATATACAGCGCGTGACCTGTGCATTCCAGTCTAAACTCTAGTAAAGTACCGATTTATTTAACTCCACTTTCATCCCTCGCGATGTAAACGGGCGGTACTCGTGCTGTGCAAAGTTACGTAAGCGTTACTCACAGCTGCCAGAAAGCCGAAGCCAACTCCCACACACTCGGTCTGTCAGCTTTTTCATCCTCTGAGCTAGTTGACTGGCTCGACAGTGCGCAAAACACGAACAAGACTAGTGTGGTATCCGTAAAGTTGTGTCGCTCCAGTTTCTTATTCCTTGCGTGTTGTGTTCAGCGACGCGCGCTACGAGTGCGTGACAGCCAGCTGTCAATAGTGCGGGCTCGTTGGGATATTAGTTTTCAGCTCGGGCTGATGAGCCGATTTGGTTTGTTTTGACAAGTGTTTATCACATAATGTGGGATTTCTGTAGAGGTTTTAAACTGTAGTGTCATACATATTTAATACTTTATAATATATTCCCTGGATGTTTAAGAATTTCTGTGATATCCTTAGAAAATGCTATCCTTAGATTCTTGACTTTCACTTTTTCACTGTTAAGAGGAGATTCGCACTGTAACAGTTAAGATATGTAAATAACTCTGATAATCTTCTCCCAGCAATATAAATTAGTCGCTACATTCTTTATCATGTAAGCCCCCCCCAATGTCATTTTTTGTCACTAGGGGGCACCAGAGAATCATGAAACTTGTAACTTGCATTCAGGACCTTTTGTGACCCAGTTTCTTCTTCTTTTAATCATATTTTTGCAGTTTACTAGAACTAGAATACTAGAAAAATAACTCATTTAGAAAAAAATGGATCTCAGTAGTAGTGGAGGTTTGTTGCATAGAAGAAGTTCAGTAGAGGATTGATTTGAATTACGAATTTATGTGTCCTCTGACAGGTAATGCTCGATCAGTAAGTTTTGAGTGTTGTGTGTCACGCTTCTCCCGTTATGCCCTTCTGTGTCCCAGCTACAGGGGATGGAGCAGGAGCTGGTTGGCGCTCCGGTCTCCTTCAGGAACCCCATGTCCTCCAAAGTCAGGTTGTACCACAGAGACCTGGCAAAGCTGCAGCGAGACCTCCACGGTCCGGACGCGCGACTTGGCCCGGGGCGCCCTGGTCGCCCCGGAGACAGCAGGCACGGCATCTATGCCGTGGAGAACGAGCGCAGCGTGAGTATGCCTTTTCTGACCCATAGGGGGAGCTGTTCAACACCGTGAGAGAGTAAATGTCAGTTTTGCTGATCCATATTGTAGTTTACAGGATGTTATGTCTTTTCTTTCTGTCTTTTGATTCATTTTTGGCAAAAAAGGGAAGGAATCTAGAGAGAAGACTAAGATCGAAAAGGGAACAGTAATAGTGAAAAATATGCATTCAACAGCTACCCTTCGTAAAGGGATTGGTTAATGTCTGATGAATCCTGGCAACTTCCTGTAAAACTGTGACGCTTACTAGAAGAGATGTGGTAATAAATGTGAGAAAGAGTCCAAAAGGAAGTTCATAGAAGATCAATTATTTTTTTCTTCACATGCAGCCACTCAGATGTTTCACTTCTTGATGTTTTACTGTAGAAGTTCATTTTCAGGTCATATTCCCACCAAAGCTACAATATACAAAACAGAGCTTTGAGAGTTCAAGGTGTGATCAAGAATTTTCAAAAATCTCTACATAAAATTTTGCTCCCACAACACGGCAACACCTGTATGGCAGTTCCAAAGGAAAGATATTCAAGTGAGGAGTTTCAGCCTGAAGTCCACATGCTTTATCTGCCTGTTCTTTAACTGACTTGGACTCGAGTGCCATCACCGTTATTTAGCTCTGCAGTTTTTCCCTGTACACGTTTGTCTTACAGGTGAAGCTAGAGCTGGCATAGTAGCGGGAGCGTTTTCCGGAGCGTTTTCCAGAGCTTGGCACAGTCCTCTTCTTCATCACTGTACATGTTTCCCCAGGCTCATTTGCAGGCCCAGCGTTCCCTGCTGCTCCAGGGAACGGAGGCACTGAACAGCGCCTCCCAGAGCATCGAACGGAGCCAGCGTGTCGCGGCGGAAACCGACCGTATCGGCACAGACATCATCGAGGAGCTGGGCGAACAGAGAGAGCAGCTGGACCGGACTAGAGACCGGGTGAGAGATGGACAGAACCATAGATTGGTTGTTAGTGCTGGATGGATGGATTGCATAAATAGATAGGCAGATAAAAGAGTGGTGTGACGTGTTAATTGCTCGATGGTGATTATGATTGTTATTTATTATTATTCAGTTGACAGATGGATTAAATTAACTGGACAAATTGATATAAGGGAAGTATATGTGTTGAAGTAGCAGTTTCCTTCCAGCTCATCCTGCAACAGGCAGTAAGTCATTAAAACCTGCGTGTTCCATTCCCTTCTCCCAGCTGGTGCATACCGGAGAGAACCTGAGCCGCAGTAGGAAGATTCTGCGGGCCATGTCCCGGCGGTAAGTCCCATCACATCCTTTCTGGGTCTGTCATCTTTGTTCCACAGCTGTGTGTCTCATTGTGTGATTTCCTCTTGCTCCATCTCGCCAGGGTGATGAACTTACGGGTTCCACAGCTGTGTGTCTCATTGTGTGATTTCCTCTTGCTCCATCTCGCCAGGGTGATGACTAATAAGCTGTTGCTAGGGATTATCATCGTCATGGAGGTGGCCATACTGGGAGCGGTGGTGTACCTCAAGTTCTTCAGGAAGTAGCTGGCATCAAGATGATCTCTCTCTCTCTCTCTCTCTCTCTCTCTGTCTCTCTGTCTCACTTTCTCTCTGACTTGCTCTGAAGATGCTGTACAAGTTGAGAGACAGATTAGACTGACCTGTTATGAGTAGAATCTCCATGGCCTGGAGCAGGGACCCCCCCCTCCCCAGGGCTGCTGGGAGGTGGCTCTGCTGTGCACACAACTGTTCTGGGATCCTCCACAGATCCCAGGCCAGATCTACTCCGCTTGGCCGCTGTTGTCCGTATGCTCTGGATGGATTTGAACACAGCCGCTGGGGGCCTGTCCAGTGTCTGCAGCAGCAAGGGAAGGGACTCATTTGTACTGCAGAGCAAATCCATGTACAGGTGCACAACTATGTGACGTCTCCCAGATGGACGAGGGTTGAGAAGAAGGATGAAGATGCAGTTAAAGAGCAGGAATGGGCGCAGTAAACTTGGACTTAACTTCTAAATGTCTCCCATTTTGTACCCGACAATTTGAATGTTGTCATACTGCTGTTTAATTGGTCTTTTGAAGTGTTGTTTTTTGTTGTTGTTGTTGGTTTTTTGTTTTTGGTTTTTTTAAACATGAACTATTTAACAGAAACACTTTTGTCGTTTGTGTGTGAGTGCATCGTTTTACATAAACACACACTACTTTTCAGAAGGTGTTTACAGTGAACTGACACAGCTACCCAAGACTGAACAGCAGGGAGGGTGTGTGTTCCTGTATGTTTTGACTGTTCTGAAGGAATAAACAACACAAGCTCTTATGTAATCACCACCTGTTGCTGTGCACTTGGTCGCTCTTCTTGATCAGTTAACCCTGACCTCCTGTGACCCACACAGCCTCTGCCTTCACACAGTTGTTATTTAAAAACTCCAGCTCGTGTCTCGACTCCTTCACAAGTGGGCATGACCAAGTGGTGGGGGGGGGGGTGGCTATGATGTTGTTACAGGAAGAGATTACAGGAATGTACAGTTGCTGTGAATCCTAAACTGAGACACCTTATCCTACATTTAAACCAAAGCAGCTATTTCTGGTTTGTTTTGTCCTGTGGCCACAATTAGTGTTTATGTTGTAGTGATTTATGTAGTTAACATAACTAAGAAAGGTCTTGTGTGGATATACTGTCACTAAGGAAACTCGTTACTCTGAACAGTGCAGGACTAGATGGTCAGATGTCTGCTAGGACCAGTAGTGGTGGGCCAACACAGGATTTTCAGCGGCTGATACTGAAGTGTCTGTAGAGTGGAGTAGCAGACAACTGATCTAAGGCAATGATGTTACATTTGAAATCAATAATAGGTAGACATTTTTAGAAATATGTTACAGAATAATAATGTTGTTACAGATTAACTAGCCTCATGTACAGATTACACAACTACTCGCTTGGTTAACATCTGCCAAGTTGGACATAAAGGTTGAAATATTTGCCCGAAGTGTTTCCTTTGTGTCTCTAAAACTGTAACCCATTCGTGTTACAGCATTTTGATTCTTTTATTTGTATCACTGAGGAAAATGTTTTAATTTATAGAACTGCACCACACAACTAAACATGAATAGTGTATTGTGCTTTATTTATACAGTAAGATTTCCATGAACATGAACATTTGGTATGTTCAGGAGAAGGTCGATACACTGGTATGTTCAGGAGAAGGTCGATACACTGGTATGTTCAGGAGAAGGTC
>JAOYMR010000008.1:17107859-17118496 GCA_025802075.1 Tenebrosternarchus preto | reverse complement strand
TTATAATATAATATACTGTTATAATATACTGCATGTTAATATAATATACTGTTATAATATAATATACTGTTATAATACAATATACTGCATGTTAATATAATATACTGTTATAATATCCTGTTATAATATAATATACTGCATGTTAATATATTATACTGTTATAATATAATATACTGTTATAATATACTGCATGTTAATACACTGTATCTTAATATAATAACCCCCTCCTCCCAAACATGACTGTTTTCTTTTTTTATTATTTATTTTATATACAAAAACACTGAATTTATTCTGAATATATGGCCACGGTTTCTGTAATTGATTATGAAATTATGAAACATTCACACACAAAGAGGAAAACATTTAATCCTCACATTGAAAAATTCCCCTTCTTACAGATGAAGGGTAAATGTTCCCAGGTCCCTCAGCTCTGCTGACCTCTGGGTAAAGTCCACCATGCACCGAGTCTTTCACCTCCCCAGATAACCAGTGGCTCGCTCTACTGGATGGAATGCATCTCTGAACAACAGAGTCCGTCAGTAGTGTGTTCTGTCCACTAGAGGGCGATGTTGCCATGTATTTATTTATTTGTTTATTTATTAATTTATGTCACCTCGTGTACCTTGTTTGACACTCGTTCAGCGAGTTATTCTAATGTTCTTTTCACAGCAAGGGGCTTTTAGCCCTGAAACAGGGCTGGCGATTTGCTCTAATGTGTCCTGTGTCGGCAGTATAACACTTAAGGGTGTGTTGTGAAGGGATATGATGGTACGAATATGTCAGTATAACACTTGTGTTGTGACAAATATATCAGTTTTGAAGTGAAACAACACCATTAGTATTTTTCATGGTTAAGGATTTAAACACCTCACCTATTTAATAAAAAAAATAATGGATCCATTTTAAATTGGGTATTGTTCAATTAAGAAAGTCCCTCTTTATATCTTACACAGTCCTGACTATAGGCCATTTTTACCTTGGATCTTCCAACAGTCTCGTTCCATTTAGGTTCTGATAACTAATTACCTTAGAGATGAAGTTTGTTGAGTTTTAGTGCTGAAGTGTAGAGGGAGGGACCAAACAAATGCTTTTGTAACGTTTGTGCTTCCAATTATTAAATTATTACAGTTATGAAACTGACATTTTGATGTATGCAGTTTCTGCCTGATCATTGGCACCTATACTAAACCAGTTGAATATGAAAACAGATTTATCAGATACACTAGAATACATACTATTGTCAAGTTTACCTGTAAGAAATTATGCTGTTTTCATTTACAGTCCTAATACCTTACCTTGCAGTTATCAGACTATGAAGGTACACTATGCTGTTTTGTCCTTCAAAACGTCTGGGAAAAAATTAATAAACAAGTTCTCTGAACCGACGAATTATTTTTCTGCTCTTACAGATGGGCGGTAGGCTCCATCCACCGGAGGGCATTTGCAGTCTCCCGTGTGGCTCCGTTCGTGGGCGCGAGAGAAGGAGAGGCTTATGGGTAAAGAATGCTGTCGTCGTGTTGATGTCAGAGGAAAGCGGTCGAGGGAACTGCTGGAATTGTTATGGAGATTGGCGGTAGGAGATATCTAAATCCCTCCAACTGATAATATGTGCTGACAATTACCCTATGCACGGAATGAAATAATCCACACGAACTTTTGGATACGTTGCGATTCGAATTTATTGTGCATTGCAGTATAGCCGAGAAAGCGGTCTTGAGTTTATGGCGAGGAAAAAAAACAGTGGCAGTGTTTTGAAGAACTGCGGGGTTGTTTGTGAACTGGGGGAACATTTGAACTGAGACGAAGCCAGACCGAAGCGCCTGAAAAAAAGGGGAGGGGGTCTAGAAAACGCCCTGTCGCTGAATCCTCTCAAGAATCCAAACTTTATCGCGCTGTTGAAGCAACGCTACCGACCTCTTATGGGAACATGGAAAGAGAAGTTGTCGATCTGTCTCAGAGTTTGTGAACTATTATTCCATTGGTTAATTCAGAAGTTTGAGGAACGGTCCTCTTTTCTCATTGGATTATCTTTTTTCTCCTTTATCCTGGCTCGTGCCAGACCGGAGGACTTTGGGATAGTGGGGAGTCGGAGGCTATCCAGGCCCGCGGCCATCGCCCAGGACCAAAGAGAAGAACATTTTTTAATGCAAAGTCAGAAAGTTTACGAGACCGCTCGGCGGTGATCACATTACACACGAGCGTAGAAGGAAGGATACCATGTCTCCCGGAGCAGAAAGAAGGATGGAAACCCGGCTGAAAAAACTGGAAGCCATGATCAAAGACCCTCGGTCTGCGATCAACTTGGAAAGTTTACTGGTGAGTGGCATACACTTCGTTAATGTTTAATATGCTCGAGAGCGCCGTTGCCTAGTTTCGCGGAAAGAAATAATTGAAAAGACGTCGCAACGCAACATTGTTGCGCTGTAGGGCTCCAATGAACTTGGCCTAAGCGTCAAGCTTGGTCGGTGTCGGTGTATTTGTCCCGCGCTACATTGGTAACCATTCATGTTGCAGGTGTTGGGGTCTCAGATTAAGTACGTTTTAGCATTATTTCACTGTTATGAAATTGAACACGATCATCAGCATTTTAGTGCAGGTCTAGTCTTTCACGAACTTGCCGTATTTACTAAGTCAGCGTCTGACTCCATCGTCTCCTCACACCAAATATAGTAATATTGTTGGCCTCCAACACCACAAATTTCGTAATTCCTACTTCCTGTAGATTGCGAGTTATTTTGCTGCAGACAATGCCACTGTTTGATATTTACGTGCTCGTGCTTGTGAACTGATCATACCGTCACATAGCACGCGTGCTTACGCGTGCATTATTTGTAAATGACTGAATTAATTCGTTCCTTCAGTTCTCTGGGATGAGGTTTGTTTATAAAAACATGTTGATGCTTTCTTGCGTTCAAGAAGTTACTGCCCACGCGATAACCTACCAGGAAGTTGGCCGTTTGATGTCACCGCCACCGGCAGCAGGGGGGAAATCGGTTCCTCTCCCTGGCATGAACGGTAGCCAGTGCCACCCGCGTGGTCATTCTTGTCATTTAGAAAACGTGGAATCGCTGCCAAACATCAAGACCGGATGCACGCTAAGCTCCGCGATTGCCGTGATGTGCAGCTAGCGAGCTGGCCAGCCTGCGCGCGCGCAGGGAATGCAGCCTGCTCTGACGTAAATGCTCCTTTTTGTCCGAAGGAATCTTTTGATTTAAAAGCCTCTGAGCGCGGAGGCACGTGCTCCGGTGGCTCCAGACATGTCGAGCAGAAATATGTTGTTAACACGTATTTAATTATTTAATTACGCACCAGCAGGCTGTCAGCACAAGCACTTAAAACGGCTCAGCGAGACATTCTCCAAAAACATAGTTCATGGATACTATACTGAACGGTCAGGGACACAGTGAATTGTCCTGTTTGCGATGGAACTGTTTTTGTTGGGTCCTTGACTGTTTATTTGTGGCTCGGTCCTGGCCTGTTTACATGTTGGCCGATTTGACACGTTTGTGGTGTATGGAAAGTCCTCAACATTTGGACGATGTCATGTTTTGTTTCCAGAAGGGAAACGGAGGATGAGAAAGAGGGATAGAAGATGTAGAGTTGCACAGAGCAGAGGAGAGATGGGAAGCAGTGTGTGGGAGTAAATCTCCATATCTCTCTGTTTTTCCTCTCTTTTTCTCTTACTCATTCTCTCTCTCTCTCTCTCTCTCTCTCTCTCTCTCCCTTTTATAGCCCTGTTGTCTTTCTGGTCTTGCTCAGGATGGGAGACAGCAGGGTGAGAATTCAGAGAATCACTCGTTCATCACAGTCTCACTCGCTCTCTCAGAGAATCACTCGTTCATCACAGTCTCACTCGCTCTCTCAGAGAATCACTCGTTCATCACAGTCTCACTCACTCTCTCAGAGAGTCACTCGTTCATCACAGTCTCACTCACTCTCAGAGAATCACTCGTTCGTTTAGGCTCGTTTAGCTCGTCATTAACTCTGACTCAAGCTGATTACTGTCACTTAGCTGAGGATTAATGCACTTTACCTGCAGCACACGGCTGGCTGTTGTGTTCAGCTCCATTCAGGTGGGTGGGGGTTTGGGTGAGGGAGAGAGAGAGCAGTGTAGATAGATAGATGGATGGAAAGTAATGTTGATGGGTATAGTAAAGTTGTTCAACCTTGGTACAAAGATTTCCCGTCCTTAAATAAGAACTAGTGAGAGGTGTGGAGGTGAAACTAGATGCAGATGGTCCATGTGACTGCCTCGTCCTGGCAGGAGATCTGGAGAGTTTAAGACTTTATTAGACTCTATTGCACATCCCTTTAAGATGTATGGCAGATGAACATGTGCGGTTCTCCATGTACGACTGCCTTCATCCCCCTGTGCTGATTGGCTGTTGCTCCTGACAGCAAGCACATGTCCATGGACTTTGCTTGTGTCCTTCTGGTGTTTTTAAAAGTTTCCTTTAAGCCATGAGGTTGGGGTTTGGAGGTGGGTAAGCATGGCGGCCTCAGCAGACAGCTGCGTCTCCATCGCTGTGTCTCCATCGCTGCGTCTCCGTCGCTGCGTCTCCGTCGCCGCGTCTCCGTCGCCGCGTCTCCATCGCTGCCTCGACATCACCTTCCTCTTCGTCTGAGGGGGGCCGTCGCCATGGAGACGTGGCGGCAAGAAGAAGCGCACGCTCACCGGGGAAAGCGAGAGCATCGGCGTGGGAAAAGCGATGTACGTGTTTTTGTGCTATGAGACGCAAAGAAAAGTGCAGTAAAAAGTTGTATTATGAGTTTGAAACGGTCCGTTTTGTGTGTTTGGGGTGATGATTGTGCCCCAGAGCATTGTGGGTTATGTAGTACAGATCTGTAAGAACAGAGATGTAGTATGGGATAGCAGGTGACGTCCTGGTCCACTCACGGAGGTGTAAAGGTCAACCTCAGGACTGGGTTAATGATCAGCCTGCTTGTCCTTTACCAGTAACGGCAGTAATCAAACCGGAGGACTGACCACAGCGAAACCTTTCCTCGATCCTCCATCGGGACCGAGACAGCTGCGGGACGAAACCCCGCGAGAACAAAGCCCTACAAGCCCAGGGCACATTCCGTGGGACTCGTCAGGACAGAGCCGGCCGATGCCGGGAGGGCGGAGTTCGACCTCGGGAGGCGCTGTTGATCTGGAGTGTGGGACTGTGCCGGCGGAGATAACGGCCAGGCTCACAGCACGCTGGAATGTTGATGGTCTTATCTGTGTTCCTCCTCTTCACTTCCATCTCCCCTCGAGGCAGGAGTGCGCGTGTGTGTGTACGCGTGTGTGTACGTGTGCGCGTGTGTCTGAACTTGCGTCTTTTCTGCTCAAAACAAAGAGTTGCACCGACAGCCTGATCGGGTTCCTCCCCACACACCCACGTGACATCACACACCCACGTGACAAGCCCCCAGCGGCCCGAGCTGGACGTGCCCACACACCCCTGCCCGGAAGGACACCGGGTCGGGCAGCCATTCTACCACCCCCTTCTTAAGCCACTTAACCACCTCCACCATTTCAGTGTATCGTCGACTCGACAGTTGGCCAGTGATGGAGGTCACATATGCCACCGGCAGGAGAGCGTGAACTTCCACAGAGCCTCTGCCTGTAGCAACAGGCTCCACAGTAGACCGTTTCAAAACAGCCTCTCTCTGGTCTCTCTCTCTGGTCTCTCTCTCCGCTTTCCCCCACATTTCCTATCTCTCCTCCCCCCTCTCTCCTCCTTCTGCTGTGCTGGACAGATTCATATGGCTCCGCCCCTCTCACGTGGCGCGTCTTCCGTACCCGACGGCCCCAGTGACGCGTGGAGAGGCACAATGGAAGTATTTTTGTTCCATTCTGATTGCCTCGCTATCGTTCTCACGGACGTATCATCTTTCCACCAAACTTAGGGGAAGCCCAGTTGGAAGCCACTGCTCTGCTGTTTGTTTCTGCCTTCTGATTGTTTGATCTTATCTCTCCGTAGTTTAGCCCAGTCCTGTCTGGAGAGGATGGCACATTTGTGTCGTCTGTGAAGGGCCTGGTTTCCAGAAACCACCGTCGCACGCTCGTTGGGAGATGGCGTTGTGCCAGCTAGTAACGAGTACAGGCTGCACATCGACGAGCCGCGTGAAGCGCTCTATGTTCTACGCTCTACGTTCCTGCTCAAAACAAGTAACACCAACCAAATTGTGTTTATTTAGCACTCAAACCAGCAGGGTGTTGTTTAGTGTATTTCATGTGATAAAAATTAAGACGGTTAAGTGCCGTTTGTGGTACATCAGTTGGCAGCGGCAGACGTCGAGCTCATCGTCTATTCCCGGCCGACTCCGGTTGGCTGCGGAGTCCTTTTCCACATCTCGTGCTGCTGCGCAGGTTTCAGGTTTTCGCGCCCTCAGCCAGGAGGGACAGAGAAGGACGTGACTCTACGAAAGCGCCTGTACCTGCCACGCTTCCCGGCCCTCGGTCCCGGGCTGGTGCAGTGGAGCGGCTGAGGTTTGATCCCTTGTGCGGCTGTGCGGAGTTTAGACGCGTTCGAACCACGTGAAGCGCTTGCGTTCGTGGGTGTGTGTTCGGAAATCGTGTTGTCATCAGCGGTGCGGTTGTAGCTAATGTTTCTGCCAGGATCAAAGAGCATGTGGTGTTGTGACACCACTCTGGACTGTCGTGTGGTCCTGGCTGATTCCAGATGATGGAGGGTTCAGTGATGTGTCGTTCTGAAAGGGAGACTTATTCTAGGAAACTAACACAAACTTAATATACACATTTAGATTTTTGTTAACATTAGATTTTTTATTTTCTTTTTAAACTCATTTGATTGGTCACGGAGTGTCTGCACAGCTGTCTGTAAAGTAATACAGCAAACCGTTGGAGCTCTGAACACACAGACTCGGTGCTGCCTCCTGGTGGTGGTGGTTGGGGGGGCATAGACAGGCATGGTGTGTTCTGCCTGTGGGAGTTCTCTGAATAATTTGGTGAAGGAATGACCCTGCTGTGGTGCTCATGTACTGTGAGATACTCCACAGATCACATATTTACAGGTATTTGCAGCTCAGTCTGAATCACACGCTGCAGGAACTGGAGGTTTAGGGTTCTGGTAGAAACCCTACTACTGTTGGATGGCTTTATGTTTTGAGATCATCACAACAAACATGGTATCAGAAGGTCCTCGGGTTCTTAGCTAAAGATTTGTTTTATTTGATTTTCTGCGTAAGGCCTCAGAGCTGGACATTGGTGATACCATGTAGCCCAGATAGAGGCTTTGTTATACACCGAGATGGACGCAACTAAACCGCACGAGACAACAGCTGTTTGACACAAACAGATTTTATAGAAAACCTTTGTTTAACTTCTACAAATGAAATGGCGGCTTTGATCTGTGGCGAGTGAGTTACTGAGGTAGTTGTTAGGTAATTAGGTGATGCATCTCACTAAACTCAAGCCTGTCCTTCTTGGATGCACTGTGAAGATGGAAGGCTGAATAAAGTAGGTGTACCATCTGTGT
The DNA here is from genome assembly GCA_025802075.1 of Tenebrosternarchus preto. Taxonomy (NCBI): domain Eukaryota; kingdom Metazoa; phylum Chordata; class Actinopteri; order Gymnotiformes; family Apteronotidae; genus Tenebrosternarchus; species Tenebrosternarchus preto. The sequence goes on along the minus strand of JAOYMR010000008.1, from coordinate 17,111,009 downwards.
TTCAGCTGATGTTCAACACATGCAGTATTTGAATAAATGTGTATCTGTGTGCAGGAGTGATGGAGACTATCACATTCTTATTAAACATCACTGTTTTTTTCACATGTAGACTTGTATATGTCACAGCCTGTGCATTCAGGCTATGTTCAGTAATAAACGAATGACATGATTAGTGTTTTGATGGGTCCTTCCACACACTTCTTCAGACCTTAGGCTAACCAGGCGCGTGAGAGACCAGCACGTGTGGTGACGTCCTGATCAGCTCCAGTTTGTAACCATGTCAGTGAGGACACTAAAGCAAACACACAATCACACACACATTACAGATATGCCTTCAGCTGGGCTCTCTCTCTCACTCACTCACTCACACACACACACACACACACACACACACACGTTTGGCTAACTCTGCTTTTAATCCATTAAGGAGGATGGATAGATTCAGGATGGGTGAACTGAAGCAGCAGCTCATAGATCGATGGATAAGTGAATGTAATTCTCTCTCCATTACAAAGTTAGTTTGCCCTTTGTTTCCAGAAGAAAGTGGAGACAGTAGTAAACATTTATTAAATTAACCTGGAGTCAAATGAACAAAAAGACCCCTTAGGAATCAGTGACACTCAGATACTGCATGAATTCAGCCACCCAACACCTAACTACACAACACTGACTGAACCCAACACCTAACTACACAACACTGACTGAACCCAACACCTAACTACACAACACTGACTGAACCCAACACCTAACTACACAACCCCAGCACTGAAACCCAACACTGACTCTATGTTAACCCAACACTGACTGTAATCGTATAATAAAGCAGCTGGGTTGTTTCTTTAAGCAGGCGTGTCCATTTTTGACCCAGGGAAGAATAAGATACCAAACCCTCTTAAATAATTGTAATAATTGCTTCCTTCTATTTTTCCAGTGCTTATTTCCATCCCCTGATCCTCCCTCCCTCTCCACGAACAGTAAGGCGAAACACTGCCTTATAAGGTGGCGTGATGATCAGGACCTTGTGCGTTTTTACACTGAACGTTACAGCTGCTGCCTGCTGGCCGGCTCCTCTGCCTTCATCCCCTCTTCCCCCGCAGGAAACCTTCCCCAAACCTTCCCCAAACGTTTCCTCAACGCTGCACCAGCGCTGATCTCTGCACTTCCCCTCGGGCCCTGCCACCAGGGAAAATGACCAGGAAATGTTCTCACAATGTTCTCACAATGTTGCAGTGTGGTTCATGTCGGTGACGTGTTCATGCCCTTTGCAGAGAGGACTGAGCAAGAGAAATTCCACAAATTCTCTCTTTGTAATAATTTATTTTTAACAAAATGTTGTGCACATGGTTTGAGTATGTAGGTTGTCATCCGGTCATTAGTATAATCATTACAAAGTTTCTGGCTTGACCCTTTAAACTCTTTGACTGGTGTGAAAGCATTTACTGTGAATTCCTTCAACACACATTTTATGTTGAACAACCAAATGTTTCTTCTTCTGCACATAAAACATAAAACAGATCAGAATCTTACAGATTTATGAGTGTTTTGCATTAAAGGTTTCCTGGTGGGTTTTCCATCATAAAGAAAACACTTTCAGTGGTTTGTATGTTAGCAAACTGTGTGTGTGTGTGTGTCGCATGGTCACAGATGTCACACTAATGAGAACCCACCATGTGAACAACATTACAACGTTACAGTGAACAACGTTAACCCTGTTACAGTGACTAAAATATCTTCATTCCTGTCCGAATTTGCCACTCACTCTAACCGGCTGCATGAAGTGATGGAATCATGGAACATGGAATCAGATGGTTTGCTTGTGGTTAGTCAAGATTAACAGCTAGTTTGTGGTTATTCGAGATTAACTGCTCGTTTGTGGTTATTCGAGATTAACTGCTCGTTTGTGGTTATTCGAGATTAACTGCTATCTATAACTACTGCTATCTTGTTATGGTAAACCAGCGCCAGCCAACAGTTTATGCAGTGATATTGGTGCTTTGTAGAAATGCACTAAGAGAGTAACACTGTTCTCTTTGATTGCTAAGATAGTTTGAGTTTTGGCTTTGTGCCAGGCTGTAAAGTGCTTTATGGTACAACTACCTTCACGAAACGCAGGTCGCTCACAGGTAGCTTGTTATTTCACATTCGGAGCCATTTCAGAGGAATTGATTGTGGTTATGTGGGTTATGTTTGTGTGGGTTTGTAGTTGCTCAGTTACTGTTTTATTTAGTAAAACCCCAACACTGTTCTTTCCTCACAGTGAGTTGAGTGAAAGCTTCATGTGTGTCGGGCGAATGCACTTCAGAATTGAACAAAACGAGCATTTGTAGAAGAGGGGAAATTGTTCAACTGACAGTTGGTAAAAACTGTTAACCAGTGTGGAAGTGGCTGACAGTGATGAGGCATTTCCATGGTAATTATACCAGAGTGCAAAACAGTGGGGGTGTGGGTTTGTGTGTGTTGGTGAGTAACATTAACGTTAAGTGTGTTGGTGAGTAACATTAACGTTAAGTGTGTTGGTGAGTACTGTAATGTGGATGTGAGGGTGTATTGTTCTCATTTGTTTGCTTGTCCATCTCTGTTTAAACCAATAAAATGATTGAAATGGAGGATGCTGTGGGTCTCCATGATGCATGTTGTCATGACAACTGCCAGGGTAAAGGGAGGGCAGTGGCTTGAAGGTTTGCCCCTAGTTTAAGCACTAGCAGAGAGTTCCAGAAGAAAACCGGGTCTGAAAACGTTCTAACTTGTGTGGTATTATCTATAGCAATAACTGCCTGAATGGCAAGTGCGTTTCCTGCAGGTTAAGGTACTTTTGAAAGCTGCTTCCAGAACATTCCCCAAGAAACATTCCTCCAGGCCATGCCTGGGTTTTTGTAAGGAAGTTTGTGGAATTTTCTAGAATGTTCTCCCTCATTCACCATGGTTTATTTGTCAGTTTTCTAGCTGGAGAGGGGGCCAAACGCCAGTCATCAGTATTATAATGTTCGTAATGCTCGTGTTGGTTGGAGAATGTTGAATCTGTGTGTTTTGAGTACTGCAGTTGAACCCCTGTCCCCGGTGGGGGGGGGGGGGGGGGGGGGGGGGGGGGGGGCGCGGGGGGGCGGGGGGCGGGGGGCGGGGGGGCGGGGGGGGGGGGTGGAGGGTGGGTGT
>JAOYMR010000008.1:17067360-17091060 GCA_025802075.1 Tenebrosternarchus preto | reverse complement strand
TTTTACCTGTTTTTTGTAAGGTGACCTTGGGTTTTTGAAAGGCGCCATGAAATAAAATGTATTATTATTATTATTATTGAGTGAGACCTGCAGCACAGCTTCTCGTAGGTTCTTGTGTTTAGACCAGCAGTGTTCCAGCGAGTCTCTGTCCTGTCCTGATGCACCAGGACTTGCCTTGTTGACGCTGCTGTTGTAGACAGTGTGCAGGACGTTGGTGTGGCTGGTTTTTAGCTGCTGAATCTATAGTTTCTATGGTTTTCTAGTCTAGTCCTGGTGGAATCCAGAAGGTCTCCACCAGTTTGGTCCCAGTTGTTCCATCACACCTGAACCATCACACCTGAACCGGTATAAGGAAAAGAAGACTTACTTTCCTTGTCATATTTTTTCAATCTTCTCTTTCCACAGTAAACTCTTCCATGTTCGTTCCGTCACCCAGACGGACGTTTATCGTGCTGACGCTAAAGAGATTCCCCGGATCTTTCAGGTATGGTGTCGGAGAGTCATTATTGCCCCTGTCATGTTCCGTCACAGCTCTCCATAGTTTCTTCTTAATTGCCAGCATTAGTGAAAATACATAATGAAATTTGTAAGGGTGGTAACCTCTGTTATCGATAGTGCCATCTGTTGGGGCCTCTAATCCTGCCCCCACAAACCCTCCCCTCCAGATCCTGTATGCTAACGAGGGCGAGAGCAAGAAAGAGCAGGAGCTGGAGCCGATGTCCATCGGGGAAAAGTCCAGCTACATCTGCCACAAGGGCCACGAGTTTATCCCCACCCTCTACCATTTCCCCACCAACTGCGAGGCCTGCACCAAACCCCTGTGGAACATGTTCAAGCCTCCACCCGCTCTGGAGTGCCGCAGGTGTCATATCAAATGTCACAAGGACCACATGGACAGGAAGGAGGAGGTGATTGCCCCGTGCAGAGGTGAGTGCCGGGCTGAACCTGGAGGGGCTGCGATCGCGTGGCCGAGCTGGTCAGCGAGTTGGGTTTTGGTTTGAAACCAAAGCACGGTTCTGGAAGTGACGGGGATTTTTGTACCACCATTGCATTTCATGTCTAGCTGCACGGTGCATGGTGGCCTTCTTCAGATCTTCTTCCTCGAGGACCGAGAAGTTACAGGCCCTTCTGATGTTTGGTCATCATCTCAGTGCTTTCTTTTGTACACGTATGCCGATGTTCTACCTGTTCCCCCCCAGTGAACTACGACGTGTCTACCGCCAAGAACCTGCTCCTGTTGGCCACCTCGCAGGAGGAGCAGCAGAAGTGGGTCAGCCGTCTCGTCAAGAAGATCCCCAAGAAGCCTCCCGGGCCGGAGGCGAGCCACCGCTCCTCTCCACGTGTGCCCATCAAAGTTCAGGCCAGCCAATCCATGAGGAGGCCCAGCCGACAGCTTCCATCCAGCAAACCCAGGTGAGGAGGGTCTGCCGGTAGGGTCGGCTCTGCACGTCGACCTGCTGGCCCACGGCGCCCCACCATTTCAAGGGCTGCTCCTCTAACCAAGGCTGCGTATCAGGTGCTGATCCAGGTCTGTCTCACAGGTCATGTGTGGCTGTCATTGGTTCGTTACTTTTTTTTCTGGTGGAGCCCCAGCTAGGTGACTAACCAATAGAACGAGGGATAATGTCCAGAGGTTTGCGGTTGTTCGTATTGGTAAGCAGTAGTAAAGTGATTTTAAACCAGACCAGTGAAGACCAGTGGGGAGCAGTGAGCATGACGCTATGCATAATGCTAACTTGCTTCTGATGGCTTTTCTTTGGTGGTAGCCGTGTGTATTTTTGGGTGGTGTAAGGGGTCCTGCAGTTATTTGCCGATCAACTAAATGCACGCGCTAAACAGTAAATAGAGTAACGGCTGTTAAGGCATGGGGTAAATTCAGGGCCGGTCATGTAGTGCCACTCTGTATGACACACAGGGCTGCGCGCAACTCTAAGGAACCTACAGCGCCCCCTCCAGGCAGGGAGAAATTCGCCTACATCTACCACAAAGGTCATGAGTTTATGCCCACTCTCTACCACTTCCCCACCAACTGCGAGGCCTGCACCAAACCTCTGTGGAGCGTGTTCAAGCCTCCCATGGCGCTGGAGTGCCAGCGTTGTCAGATCAAGTGCCACAAGGATCACATGGACAGGAAGGAGGAGGTCCTCAAGCCGTGCTCTACGACCAGCTTCAGCCCTCAGTTTGTGACCGGCTGAGCCCCGGTCCGCCTCGTAGCGCTGGAACCCACGCGTTCGAACCCTGTTCGAAGCGGACTGGAACCGAAGCGATCTCAACCCAGAGAGACGTCTCCTGCTTCACCAGGCTTCTATTCGCAAGTGTTTCAAAGCTCACAGCAAAAGCATATGGACAGCAGTTTAACGTTTCATCCCCAGAATCACAGCAGATACCTGCCATATATTGACGGTGATCAATATATGGCTCGTTTAGCGGCAGATCTTTTCCCAGACTTTTCTTCTGTTTTAAAGCTGCTCTCGTAGCCTGCTGTGAACCCTGCATCCATCACATGCCATTTGCCACTAACAAATCATAGTGTCACTCCACCCTTTACTCCATCACCCGCAGCTCCATGCACCTTGGGATCGAAGCCTAAATGAGCTTCGTTTGAAGGCCGTGTAGCAAAAACTGCACAACGTCACTGTGGTGCTCCTGACATGATGCCTTTAAAAAGAAAAAATTATATGCCTTGTATTAACTCTAGATTAGCCTTCAAATTCCGTTTATTTAGCTTTTCCATTCGGGGTTTAGACCTGTGGTGTAAAGCCTGTTGAGTTTTGCTAACAGGTGCTGGGGAATTCAAAATAACTATAAAATCTTTCCAAATCTGGACAGTTTCCATGTCCTGTGGCTGGCAAAGGCTGCCCTGTTCAAATACTGCACACAAACACCTCAGGTTGCCTCTACCACTGGAGGCTCAGACTGAGGGAGGCCCTCGGTGGGCTAAACCATGCTCCCTCCGTTGCAGGGTTCTAGATACGGGCCACGAGGACTTGTACTGGGCTTTGGATGAGATCGACGGTGTTGATTTTGGCGGTGAATTTAGTGTCTAAGGAGCATGTGGGGGTCGAATCATGGTAACTGCCGGCGGAAAATCTGCGTGTGTGTGTGTGTGTGTGTGTGTGTGCGGTGCGCTGGAGTGAACCCTGTTTCGCTGCTTGTGGGTAGAAGTGACCATTGTTGCCAGTCTGGAAAACTTGCTGATCCAATCCCAAACATCCTCTCTTTCTCTTCTGAACTCATTCATGCGAGCTGTGTTTGAGTTGCTTCATGGGAGCTGTATTTGAGTTGCTTCATGGGAGATGTATTTGAGTTGCTAGGGGAGAGCTGCAATGCATTTCCATTGCATCACATCTAATCCGTCCATTCTGAAGTTTTATTCTGCACTAACGAAGGAGAGAATGTTTGAATAGCAGGTATTTGCCGTTTCCTTTCACTTTGCATGCGTGTTTGACCTTTGGCATTTAACCTTCTCACTGCAGCATCCCGAGCTCAGGAACTCCACATATGAAAGAAGACTGTGACTGCCGCCCGTCTAAATGACTCAGCTGTTCTTTTTACTTTGTTACTCTTTTGTGTTTTTGTTTACCATCCTTTTATTTATCAAGTTTACAAAACTGTTTACTACTAGTTAGACAATTTTCATTGTACTGTAAAACAAAAAGAATGACGAACAGTATTGAGATTTATTTTAGTACCTCATGCAATAAACGTTTGCTCAATGGTGTGTTGGGTGTGATCTGAGTGAGCAGTACTGGGTGTGTGGTGTGTGATGGTGCTGACGGATGAATGGCTTCTTTAGCTTGTGGGATGACATTAAAATGTGGTGACACTAACTCTCTCCTTGTGTCTCTCTCTCTCTTTCTCTCCCTCCCTGTCCGTTCTACATCTTCAGCTAACCTCACTTTGGGGATGTGGTGTAACTACATGCTGATGTGGGGTGTCCTCTCGTCATAGCAACTAAAGACCTTGGTCATAATGTGTTACAGTTTTTCCCAAATCCAAAACAGGGAGAAAGGGAGAGGCACGCATGTCGTTCTTGACCGTTTCGGTATTAGGGATGTCTCTGGCTTTCTTCCATCTCCACCACATCAAGAGCTTTCCCCAAGTCCACCGAGAACTGCAACAAGACCTTTCTTGTCCAACCACTGTCCTTCTCTCCCATCCCAAACCCAGTGCCCTTTCTCCTTCCCAACCCAGAATGCAAAGCACATACTTGGACAGTACTGCGAACTACCAAAGGGGACTGACTCCAAAGTTGCGGAGGAAAAATACAATAGGTGATTTGAAATGTCCTTAATGGGAATAATTCCTCCACTTCCACTAGCCAGCTGGTTGCTGTCCCGGTCAGATTTGGGGTTTCGTGATGTGTGTGTTTGAATTTATGTACTCACTGCAAAACATCTTCAGTACCTGCACCTCATTTGGACGCTGTCTGCTGTCATGTCTGAGACTGTGGTATCTGGTACTACATGCCCACACTGGTGGGTGGAGAACACCTGCTCCTAGTTCAGATACAGTTCGGGGGGAGTACAGTGGCGTAGTGGTTCCGTGTCCGTCTGGGCACATGGATGATGCACGCTCCACATCCACTCTCACACCAACAGGCTCCACCCACCGACCGGCCGCTAGCAGAGAAGAGCACCAGTATTGAGGACGCAGAATTCGTATCTGCTGAGATGTTATCCAGAACTTTCAAATGTTATCCAGAACTTTCAGAAGCTCCCAGTGTCGTGGAGTCCTAGGAGGAGAAACTACGCATTTCTAGGTCAGATTAGTGAGGAAGGTTGAGCTTCTTAAATGAGGTTAGTGCAACTGTGAGTGGCAAAATGAACTCTCACCCCCCACTTTGCCCTATCAGCACCATCTCCATAATGCAAGAATGGACTGTTGCTTTATCCAGATTGAGCTCCAGTTCAGATGAGGACAAACGACCTACATGAAACACGTTGAATACGTACTTCCAATCGCCTCCAGCTATGGGATTTTTTTTTTGGAAGTGATCTGAGTATTTTTCTACAGAATTCCGCTGAGGTGTGTGTGCGTGCGTGCGTGTGTGTGTGTGCATGCATGCGCTATGCGAGGTGGGGAGTGTATTAACATCCTTTAAGAGAGCTTGTTTAAGGCACGATTCTATAGAAATACACACCATCCATTTGACACGGCATCACACGTCACTCGTTGTATTTATACTGGCCAGAACATTCTTCAGGCGCTGTGTCCAGGGTTGCATGTTTTACAAAGCTGTATTGTTTGGCAGTAGAACAAGACCCACATGTAGCCTTTGTGGTTTGAATATCCTGTATAACATTTTGCTTATTTTTGTAAACAATAAAAATGTAATCTGTCAAATGAACTATATAGCTGTGAATGTAGTTAAGGAAGTAAAGTTTTAATGTAACTCTTGTCTGCTGTGTTTCTGTCAGAAGTTGATTTCTATCCTGGATTTTCTGTAAATGTAAACACCTGAACAGGCACTGCCTCAAACTCTCCCAGTGCTCAACAATACGCACACATTCCATTTAGCTGACTTCAGTCCAGTCCAGTCTTTCCCTAACCCTAACCCCTAACCCTAACCTGAAGCCTGTACAGGTGTAGTGGCAGCTGCTTAGACAAAAACATCTTCTGTCTGGGTTAAATGGAGGAGCACTGCTAATATTTCTGACCATTTTAACAGGGATTTAATGTTTTATTTATGTATTTTTTGGATCATGGTCTTTTTATTGTCACATTTATCACAAACTTTCAACGGAGACGAAAACAGACGAGCAAATAAACAAACTGTTATATTGTTCCACTGTCAACTGCGTGTTTTCAGGCTGCTGAGTAGCACTGAACCTTGCTAACAAACCCAGTATCTGATCTTCTCCAGTGTGAACAGGTACTTGATGCGTCTCTAAGATGGTTTACCAGTATGTAAATGGCCTTGGGCAGATCACACTGCCTGCCTCGATCACATGTGGAGTCTGATGGAGTTGGTATTATAATTCTGACCTTAGTCAGATGCAGACGATGTACAATTTTAAACTGGATAACAGCAAATGCCTAAAACATGTGGATGAGGTAAAAATCCTCTATTATTTTACACCACGTTTGTGTTGATTAGTTTAGGTCTCCCATTTACTTTAGGAAGATTTAGAGGCACGGAATTATGTATTATGTATTAAGCAGTTTGTAAATTATACTCAGTCTGCTTTTTATTTATTAATTTATTTTTTAACAAAGGTTGGAAAGCATGGTGGAAAACTATTCAAAAGGACTGAATCTTTAACACAGCAAACACATTTTAAACACATTTCTCTACCATCTTTGTCAGTTAAAAAAATTATTTAGAGACTTCCCAGACAAAAGGTTTCTCATACAACAGTTTGGAAGACTCCAAATCTCAAGGTAGGTAACAACAGAGCGAAATTAAATCTGGTTAATTTCAAAGCCATTTGGATCTTGCATAGTTTGACAATAGTTTATGAATACACTGATTTGGTATAAACAGGTCTTTGGAATGCTGAACAGGTTTTTTGTATGAACATCTTGTTCAGATGGTGAGAAACACATTTAATCTGCAGAGAAAAAATTCTTAAGACTGAACTGCAAATGTAAACATAAAAATACTATAGGAAGGGTATTTGTCCTACAGATGATAAAGGAAGACTAAACTAGATCAGATCTGTGTTCAAGGTGGCACTTCCTGAAGACAAAATTATTTACATTGAATATTACTGTGCCCTTCAAAGTGAATCGATCACTACTACTGAGTGCAGCTGTACAGTGTGTGTATACCTAGGAACATTTTAATCCTACAGCTGTACAGAGTGTGTATACCTAGGAACATTTAATCCTACAGCTGTACAGAGTGTGTATACCTAGGAACATTTAATCCTACAGCTGTACAGTGTGTATACCTAGGAACATTTAATCCTACAGCTGTACAGAGTGTGTATACCTAGGAACATTTTAATCCTACAGCTGTACAGAGTGTGTGTACCTAGGAACATTTCCTACAGCTGCCGAAGGAATGACCTTTCATGAACATTTTAAACTTTGCATAACTGTAAACCAGAATGTTTAAAAATATATTATTGCTTATAGTAAATCAGTAATACTTACAAACAGCTCATAATTACTTATAATTACTGACTGGGTGATGCTAATGGTAATTGTGTTCCAATTTAAACGTATTTATGGTTGAGTTTATAAATACTTAACTCGTGTCACAGTAATAATGTGTTATGATACAGCGTTAACTCTGTTCAGTAATAAATTTTGGTCTTTCATAAACATTAATAAGATACACCAGATTCCCCACAGAAGAGACAAAACACTGCAGTTTTGTGCTGCTCTACAAACCTTTTCTAAAGCTCCATTTCTCACTTGGACAGAAAGTAAAACCAAACGTCAAGACTGTCCAATAGGAGCCATGAGCCTGGTGTTGGGTTAAAGTTATCCAGCTTGTTGAGACATCCTGCTCTGAGAAACTAGGATAGTTTCCATGGCAACTACCCTGGGGACAAGCCCTGGTCAGAATACAGACGAAATCCAGAGGTTCCCATGTTGCAGGAAGTGATGTCATCTCCACAGCAACACGCCTCAGTCCCTTTTTTTGGCACTGGGTTTGTAATACATCACCGTGGCCGTCACCCAGAGGTTCAGAATCGTCATGGCAACAAAGCGGACAAGAACTAAACACAAAAGGCACGAGAAACAGCTTCAGGGAGGAGAATAAATACGACAGGCGTACCACACTCCAAACAGCAAGCAAAGTCCCTAGAAGGAATTCAAGAATTCAACAGTACTTCCCTGAAAATGTGTGCATTTGTGTGCTGGAATATGCCAGACCTTCCCCCTAAAGTTTATTAATGTTTATTAATGTTTATTTGTGTACTGGAATATGCCAGGCCTTCCCCCTAAAGTTTATTAATGTTTATTCATGTTTATTTGTGTACTGGAATATGCCAGGCCTTCCCCCTAATGTTTATTCATGTTTATTCATGTTTATTTGTGTACTGGACTATGCCAGGCCTTCCCCCTAATGTTTATTAATGTTTATTCATGTTTATTTGTGTACTGGACTATGCCAGGCCTTCCCCCTAATGTTTATGTTGCTATACCACATACATCGTCTCGGACTGCCATGTGTGTGATTTGGTGCACTCTGAGAGTGACTGCTGTGTGTGTGTGATCTGGTGCACCCTGAGAGTGACTGCCCCGTGTGTGTGTGATCCAGCTCACCCTGAGTGTCTCCAGTTGTCACCACGGTGGTGAAGATCCTCGCTGAGAAAACACACGAAAACAAGTCAAGCAGACACACATGATTTTCCAAATACAAATAAACAAACAATCAAGACACCTTCATGAGGTGGGGAGAGGGGGAGGTGTCTGAGAGGAGGGGGAGGGGCTGCACTGACGTACCCAGGCACGTGTATGAGGCCAAGGCCCAGGTGAAGGTGCTGACGCGGGTTGAGTCTTTCGACGCCCACAGGCATTGGAGCTGTGCCAGCTTACTGCTAGCACTGATGAACGTGCACAGACTCTGGAGCACCGGGGCCGTGAGACAGAACAGAGAAAACAGCCCTCAGAAAACTACAGGTTGTCATGCTTTTCAAATATAATCCACCTTTTAAGGATCCCACTCTTAGTACTAGTTCTATGTATGGATAGAGACGTGAGTTTAAAAAAGTTCTCACCATGGTCAGATCAATAACCCGTTTGTCAATAGTGAGTAACTTCCAGCCACCAATAAACCTGATTTGATCGGGTTAAGGACTTAACACAGTTTAAAGGTCAGAATAACGTCAGTGGTGTCAGAGGGCAGTAACTGATCACACATCCCTCAGTTCCTCTGCTGTGGTAATCGCTCTAGGAATTGTATATTTTGCTATTCATAAATGGTCCTGCTGTTGCCTGAGTACAGATCGAACACCTGTATCGAATAACAATGTGACACTGAAGCTGGATTTCACACACCCCGATTCATTCTTACTGACCACCTCACACACACACACACACAGCATCAGGCTTTGCTTCACATTCAGTGCTGTCTGCCTGGTAAGGGTGAGTGTAGCCAGGGGGCTGATGTCCAGTAACCACAAGAGTGCACTTGTCTAGTGAAGCCATAACATAAAGGTGCCTTCACTTCACAAAGGTGTGTGTGTGTGTGTGTGTAAGGATACACTGCTGCATAGATGATACTCTGTTTCATGTTTCCATTGTAGTGCAGAATCAGAAGCAGTAAGATGACATCTGCAAATGAGATAAAAAAAAAAGATCCTTAACTCCCAGTGACCTCCTCCCCCTGCTGTAGGACAGAGAGGTTACATCACGTACTTCTCCACAGCAAAAGTAACAACGTCATAAAAACTGTGGCCATTTCTGTTTGTTTCATTATTGTGGAGCCACTGCTTGTCAAGTCCGTTTTAGGTGAACACAAGTTTCTATTTGGTGACAACAGTAGCTGAATACTTCAACTTAGTTAATATACTGGTTGGTTTCATACAGACGAAATAATTGACACAGTGGAAATCTTTAAATAAATCAGACAGGATTAAATCTTTATTTAATCCCTTGCTGATTTTTGACAAAGAAATGAACAGTCTATCATTTTAATGGTTGGTTTAATAGTGAGAGATAGAATACTGAAAAGAAATCCAGAAAATCACATTATAGGAAACATATATTGATTTGCATTTCATTGAGTGAAATAAGTCTTTGATCCCCTATCAACCCTTACGAGTTCTGGCTCCCACGGACCTTTAAATACTCCTAATTTCAACTCGTCACCCACATTAAAGACACCTGTCCACAGAACCAATCAATCATACTCCAACCTCTCCACCGAGGTCGATTGATGGTCATTTCGTGTTTCTTCCATTGGTTAACAATTGCACCAACAGTCTCCTTCTCACCCAGCATCTTGCTTATGGTTTTGTAGGTCATTCCAGCCTTGTGCAGGTCTACAATCTTGTCCTCAACATCTTTACACAGCTCTTTGGTCTTGCAGCAAGATCTCATGGGGTATCAATGATCATGAGAAAGGTGAGAAATCAGTCTCCAACTACACAGGAGGACCTTGTTAATGATCTCAGATGTGACCACAGTCACCAAGAAAACCATTGGTAATACACTATGCCGTAATGGATTAAAATCCTATAGTGCCCTCAAGGTCCACCTGCTCAAGAAGGAACATATGCAGGCCTGGTTGAAGTTTGCCAACACCTGAATGGTTCAGAGAGTGACTGGGAGAAGGCGCTGTGGTCAGATGAGACCGAAATCGTGCTCTTTGGCATCAACTCACCTTGCCGTGTTTGGAGGAAGGCGTATGCCGACTATGACCCCAAGAAAACTATCGTCACCATCAAGCATGGAGGTGTTTCTCTGCTAAGAACACAGGACAACTTCACCGCATCGGCAGGAGGACAGACGGAACCATGTACCTTAAAATCCTGAGTGAAAACCTCCTTTCCTCCACCAAGTACCAAGTCTTGTTTTACTAAATACTTATTTCACTAAATGAAATGCAAAATAATTTATATATTTTGTGATTTTTCTGAATTTTCCTTTCAGCGCATGCGTACAATCAGCGAGGCATCATAATTCTTTCCTCAACTGTACACACACACACACACACACACACACACACACACATTTTATCTGATTTTTGTTTCATAATAAGTAAGTACAACTGCAGGGATTTCTGGATGTGATCTGGCATGTTTTTAAACACTTCTCACCTTGTGCAATGAGGATTGGATACTCCAGGTACGTGGGTGCAGGATAGTCATAGTACATCTGATAGGAGACGAACACTATGAACCTGCAGAGGGGCGTTTGAAACCACAACGTTCAGAAATCTTACTCGGATCTAGAGTAAGGACACTCAGATCTAGGTTGTGCTTAGTGCTGACTTGAGTGTGCACTTAAACCCGAAACAGGAAGTTGTGTGGCATTTTGCTATGCTTTCTTATTTCCTATTTATCCAACACATAAGTGGTGCAAAACAGTTTTACGATATTACAGCGATCTGCGGTCATTATTTACGTTATTACAGCGATCTGGGGTAGTTGTTGAGTAGCCCGACTGTTGGGCTCCCACGGCGTGTGACGATTCTACATATCCTGTCAGACTGCCTAAACAGACCGATTTTATTCATGACCAAACGATTTGAGTTTCTCAGTAATTCAAACGTCTTCCACTGCTCCATGTAACAAAATAAAAAAATATATATTTTCAAAAAGAAAAAATATTTACAGAAAAGTTTTTCAGTAGTTACTTTCTCCCACTAGTCATTTAGTTTCCCCATCAGAAAGCGGTTTCCTGCGACCCTAATCGTACACGGCTGTGAAAAACAAGAATATATCAGTATGACGTGGGTGTAAAACCGTGCTGTTCAGTGATGCAGACACTGCTAAGGAGTGGACACGGCTGCACAAAAGGTCTTTAACGGCGCTCCACCACTTACCCCACCAGCTCTAAAAGGAGACTATTCAAGCTAACGCCAGCGGTCGACTTCGCGCGCATCAGCACGAGTATTTGCGGAAACTTCAGCACCATGCAAGCGAGGAGCGTGCTGAAGTTGGCGAAGTGCAGCACGGAATCGCGGTCCATCCTCGGCGGAGCGTCTCAAGCTCGCGGCCACCTCCAGGCCTGCAGATAATGACGCGAGATGCCCTCGTGCCAGCTCGTGGACAAAGTCTTAGCAAGGACCGTGACCTCTGCTGTGGATCGTGCAACATTCACTTCCGCACACATCATCGAGCTCCCGACCCGCTGTAGCGTCCGCAGTGCCAGACGGTGCGGGTTGCCAGATTTTTTAAAAATTAAACTAATGATTGAAAACTATAAAGTTCGATATTTTTTTTTTCGACAAGAAAATTGACGAATGGAAGAGAAGAAAGTAGAACGTGACAAAACAGAACAACAACAACAAAAAAAACATGTCGCATAAACGAAGACCACTCCAGAGAGAGAAAATTGTGTGTTCACCTATTTATTCGGTTCACCGGGTAAAACAAGTACTGTTACAAGACCAAAAAAAGATACATTTTAAAACAATCTTGGCAACAAGTTTTATAACAATTCCATAATAAAAAGACAAGTTTTTCATTATTATTCTTGCTGTTTCCTTCCTTAATTTAGAAAAAAAGAAAAGATGTAGGCCTCTGCCTCCTCTTCAGTGCACAGCTTCGCTGCGTTGGCTACCCTGTTCAAAGAGCCACGTTCTCTCTTTTTTATTTGCAAATGCAAACACTTGTCATTAATAAATAAGACTATAAAACGTTCTGCAAATACGGAGAAACCACGACAGGGTAGATTTACACGGGAGTGGGTTGGGTGGAGGGGTGAACGTGGGTAGATGAAGCAAAATACCAAGAATCATACAAGTCACAGAAAAGCATATGTACATCGGCGCTAGCATGATAAATGTGTGGTTTTGTGTTTTTTGTTTTGTTTTGTTTTTTAGAAAGTGGATTTTTTTTGTTAACAGCAGGCGCTGGAGCACAAAAGCAATGAGTTAAGGCAGCTTTTGACCTTTGAAAAGTTTCAACATTAAAACGTTAAAAATTGCAATTTACTCCTCTCATTTTGATTGGATCCCCACAAACGCCTGTCTCACACAGAGCGCAGTAAGAGTCATTCATTGCATATTTGTGGCTGTGGGTTTAAACGGAGGGACTGTGGGTAGCGCAGAGGCGTCCGGTGTACATCGACCATACGAAACCTGGCTTCCCAACCATACTGAGCTTCCTACACATCACCAGGCCTGGTTACTCGGGGCACGACAATGCGGGTTTGTGCAGTTCTTTGCATTGTGAATATGCAGGTATCCCTTACACAAATATCCACCATAACATCAGAGACGGGATGAACAGGGAGTATTCTTCTGGTTATGTTTTGCCTGGACAGCAAAAGTGATTCCTGAATAGTAGTTATAGATATTTGTGTGTGTGTGTGTGTGTGTGTGTGTGTGTGTGTTGTAGTGTATATACCCAGCGGTGCCCTCAGCCTTCCTCTAAGCAGGTTTACAGAGTGGCTTTCCTGCTCTTTAATCTGAATAATTTTGGCCAGACAGAAAACCAAGTGTTATTCTGCTCCCAGCAGTTGCCTGTCCAATTCTGAGCTGACTGACACTTTTGGCTCGTATGCGCATTTGTAATATAGAATTGCATTGGCACACGACACGCGTTTGCACAAATCATAAACTTTTCATGGCCTCTCAGTTAACTCAATTTAGTTAACTGAACTGCAACAGGTGAGTTTGGTGCCCCCTAATGGAGGCAATGACCACGGCACTGCCAAGTTTCAACTGGCACACAGTAACCACAGTAACTGCAATAAGTCTTTCCTTGGTGCCACCAGAGGCTTATGATCAAGAAGACCCACGTTAGCAAAAACAGACGTTTTAAATCAGGCCAAACCCTAAACTATGCAGTTCTGTGGTGCTCCAGGAACAGATTCGGAAAATCCTGTGCCAAAGATGCTGGCAAATGTAACGCAGTTTAATTTTGAGGCATGCTAGCACGTTTGCATGTTTAATTTTTAACGCAGTTTAATTTTGAGGCATGCTAGCACGTTTGCATGTTTAATTTTTAACGCAGTTTAATTTTGAGGCATGCTAGCACGTTTGCATGTTCCAGTTTTTGAGCAGTTTTGTTTTGGAAACTTCCCTCTAAGAATTACTGAAATGGTTACAAGCTCACAACCTTCTGAAGAATAACTGAAGTGGGTTTTACCAAAAGGAGTTTCTATAACACTTTGGTTTGTTTGTTACTGTTGGTAGATTTGTGGTAAAACCCACAGTGCAACAAATCTTTCCTTGATGCCCCTCCCCTTTTCCTGTGTCACTTAGCACTGCTATCAAGGACAACATTGTCTGCCATGAAACACACACACACACACACACTCACACACACACATACAGACATGCGTTTTTGTGCTGGTGTCATTGTCTTGTCTGTATGGACTCACGGATGCTACAGCAGCGTTCAGTTTCAGAGCTATATCTGTCCGAGTCTACCCAACTCCAGTTACAACAGCAAGGTCACACACACACACACACACACACACACACACACACACACACACACACACACACACACACGCACAGTAGGGCATAAAAAAGGATATTTTAGGTTTTCAGAGACTTCTGTGTTATTTGAGAGTGTTTGGGTGCAATCATTATTAGGAAGGGAAGTCTGCCTGATTGAGAGATCCAGACACGCTTGCAATGAAACACTTAATCCTCTCCAGACCCAGGACATGCAGGACATGCAGGACATGCAGGACTTCCATACGAGCTCCACAGAGGCTCCTACCACATCCATAGTCATCGTGATCCTTCATGTCCTTGTGTCTGCAGACGTTTTCCGAAGGCAGTTGTACCACCACATTTGCACCTGATCTTAGTATTTTGGAAAGGGACACTTTCAGAGTGAATGAACAAAAGCAAGTTATACTGCTAAAATTCGACCTCTCGTTAGAAAGATAATACTATGGTAATACAATGCTCAGTTTAGAAAAACACTCAAATAACTACCAAGATAAAACTGCAAACAACAAAACTACGTGGGAAGGGTATCGGTTATTCTAGTTTGGCCAGAATCCCCTCTTTCCCACACGCCACTCAGACTGTGTGAAGCATAAACCACGTGCACATGAACACATGAGCACATGTTTGCGTTCGTGTTTTCACGTCTCGAGGATCAAATTTCTGACCATGGGTGTCGCAGGCGTCCAGACGAGTCGTCACGTCCCCTACCTTGGCGACCTTTGGTGTCTGATGATCTCAGCAGACGCAGATATGTGTGGGAGGAGTCTGACTGGAAGAGTGTATGAGATCAGAGAGGGAACACATGGACTTCCATATACAGGCTGAAACAGAATATTACAGTCTGTTCAACCAACAAAGGACACCAGTGCCCCCCATACAGTGGGGTGTGTGTGTGTGTGTGTGTGTGTGTGTGTGTGTGTGTGTGTGTGTGTGTGTGTGTGTGTGTGTGTGTGTGTGAGTGTGTGTGTGTGTGTGTGTGTGTTCAAAATCCGGATATATACTGAGCGTGACACCAAACCCTCTTACTGGCTCTTCTCAGCAAATCCCAATAGCAGGTTAGTCTAGGGGGCCACACCACCTGTCAGGCTGGCATAGATGCATTTGGGCAAACCACACACACAAACACACACACACACATAAACTTGAGGCCAACAGTGTACAAACTAAGGCTGAGGTTGTTCAGTCTCATCCAAAGCTTTTCAGATCTGCACTCACTGTAACCCCGCCCTCTTCATTCAGGGCGTATACCTTTCAGATCATAATATACATGACGAGGGGATGCACCTGCAGCTGGGGTTTAGGCCCCTGACGCCGTCTCTTTGTCCTAAACGCCATGGAAACCACGGTCGGCTCAGCGAGACCTCAGAAAACAACACTGCACATCCACAAGTCCAGTTCCATGCAAGTCCACACTGCACAAAACTGCGAGTCGTGAGACCACACAGGTGCTGGTCTGAAGGGTTTCAGCCGAATCACAAGACAACGGGAGGCGGATGCTGTAGGTAGCAGACAATCTACATCCACCTTTTAAGAGAGGGCTACACCCTCATGACCTGAAAGCCTGGAGATGCCCCTACACGAGCAGAATAAAAAAAAGCCAGGGGGTGGAGAGGTGAGGGGGTGGGTGGTGCAATCATCAGACTCAGCCTGCATGGAGCCACGTCCTCTACGGCTCTCACAAGGTAGACGAAAGATGAGGACATTCATTTTTCAGTTTAGAAATTATGGGGAAAATGAGAGAGAGAGGGAGGGAGGAAGAGAGAACGAGAGATGAAGACTAGAGGTAAAAAGTGGGAAGAGATTTCAGTCAGGGCCAGTGAGACCAAACATGGAAGTTAGAGGAGAGCATAATGAGCTGGAGCTCGGAGAAACAGAGAGAGAGAAAGAGAGAGAGACAGAGAGACAGACAGAGAAACAGAACATTGGAAACAGCCACCTGGAACACAAAGACAACCATTTTCAGGGATTCAAACTCTTGGTTAAATCTGAGACGCTATTTTAAAGGGGACTTGTCAACATGAGGGACCAAACTGGCTTGACTGTGCAGGGCTGATTCGGAGGTGGCAAGTGTTTCTGAATGACACAGAAAACACTTTGTGACAGCATGACGTGCTCAACCAGTCCTCCACCTAGTACACACGTTTGGTTATTGCCTTTTTTACACACATATTTTCTTTGTAATGAAAAGCAAAATTGGAAAAACAAAAATTCCCCCAAAAAGCTGCAGGGTTTTGGCAAAGCCCTCTCCCTGTTACACACACACACACACACACACACACACACACATACACAGGCTTTGAGCTACACTCTCTCAGTTCTATCCTACTAAGTTGGCTATTGATTGCAATGTTGTGTGCTAATGTTTACAACAGCTTATCTTGGTCTGCTGTGTGTGTGTGTGTGTGTGTGTGTTGCATGTGTGTGCTCCTTTAGTTCTTCAGCCTTGGTATAGAGACTTTTAAAGGATGCCTCAGGATGTATTTAGACTCAATTCAGATTTTAGATGTAGCTGATCTCTCCTCAAAGCCTTAAAATCAGTACTCATGCCTAACTGTGATTGTTGTTGTAACTTTAGTTGTAACTGTAGCTGTAGCTATAACTGTAACGCTTCTTACTTGAACCACACTTGTACACAGATGGGCGAGTGCTTCAAACAGTGCCGTGTCCAATCGGCAAATCCGATCATTTCGACCTGAGAGCCGGGCCTGACGCGAGTCTTTGTTCCTTGGTGAACCTGGGATGAGAAGCACTCTGGTGCCATCATCACTTCTGGAATGAGCCCAAAAACATCCAGTGGCAACTGAAATGCGGTCCTATGCGTCCTGAGCCAGAAAGAAACCAATATTATTTACAGCTGCGCTGAAAGACTGTTCTAACAGGGAAAATAATGATCAAAGGAACACCGATCGCAAAAACCCATTTAATCCAACACGCTGTGGTGGTGGAATCATGGGAGTGGTTGAGAGAAGGGTCTGACAGGTTCATTTGACTGACAGATGTTGGGGACATGCGTTCTTGGTTTGGCCGTCATAATAAACACGTTTTGCCACGGTAGCACTGGTGGACGATGCGATCCACATGGCATGTGGATAGGATGAAACAATGACCCGAGAGTGCATCTGACATTTAGACCTCCAGGGGCAGGCAGTAGGTAGGGCTCAGCATCTCCCTCTAGCCTATAGTGGCTGAGCCGTCAGCCATTTTGTCCCAGAGTGCGAGTGAAGATGTGCAGCATGTCCAAGAGGTCGTTCTGGTGTCGAGTGAATTTTTCACTGTAGATCCTTCAGTTCCAGCACCCTCAGACTTGGCAGGGAACCTACAAACTGTCCATAAATACTTCTTCTCGTCTCCATTAGCGCTGCAGGCCTCATTTGAGTTTGTCTTCCTTGTGTGAGTTCTGTTCCAGCACTCCCAGAGTTCCCCTGTCTCCCTTCAGCCTCATGCCCCTGTTGTGCTGATCTCAGACCATCTGGGAGACGTAGTTTATTCTCTTATTTTTCTTTTATGCTGATCTCAGACCATCTGGGAGACGTAGTTTATTCTTGTATTTTTGGTGGCCAGAAATGTGAAGAAGGATTTTTGTGTATCTTGCTAGTGGAGCCAAAGAAAAGAGATAGAAGGAGAAAAATAGGCATGGAGAAGGAATAGAAAATAGAAAACGGAACGAGAGAGAGATAAAGACAGAGACTTGAGATAAAGATAAAGATAAAGACAGATAAAGACAGAGATAAAGACTGATAAAGACAGAGACTTGACCCCAGGAACTTTCTGTCATTACTTTCCTGGCACTCTGTCAGCATGAAGCGGGACTCTGGACGGGACTCACGGAGCATTCGTGAGACACTGCCATACAGGAGTTCGGCCTGAGAACACACATAGAGGCACCAGCATTTCAGACCCTCCTTGATCAGAACCAGCCCTGTCTGAACAATGGCACACACACACAAACAAACAAAAACACCAGACATATCGTGTCTGATAGTTGTGGGCACAGCTGAGAGGCTTTTCATTGATTGGGCACTGTGTTTAAAGCCTGCCCCAGGGGCCTGTTCAGAAACCAGTCATTTGCGGGCACGTTTGACTGGCAGTTCAGTGGACCTCTCATGTTTGCTGTTTGGCTTAAAGCCCACCTTTTTTTGGCCCTGTAACAGCTCGTTATGTACATCACAGTCCTCAGCACTGCAGTGCTGTACCACACCTGTAGGGGGAGCCACCTCCCTGTGGGCAGAAAGACAACAAACCAGAAACTAAAAGGGACATGACTGTGGCTGAGAAAACTCCATTACCAATGAAGAGACTGAGAGAGAGTCAGAAAAAGACCAGAGTTCAAAAATCAAAGGTTGAAGTTGATCCAGATTCTGTTCCTCTGAGGGATTTGTGGGGTCTGTCAGCACTGAGATGGGATTAGTAAAAACTGCAGTCATTCATATGAGCGGATGTGTGAGTGTGTGTTTGCATGTGTGTGTGTTTGCACGTGTGCTGTACAGAAATTTATGGCCGTGGAGGGACTGTTGTTGACATGTTGAGTAATGGGCTTCTCGAGCTACGGAGGCCTGGTGGTATCAGATGGAGTGCTGTGCTGCTTGTCCCTTTGGTGAGATGTATGACGCCATCTGCTGGTGGGGGGAGGGGGTGTACAGAAAGAGAAAGACATTCAGACATAGCATAAATCACTAGAGAGATGTTTACATCGCTCAGGCACTAATCACTACAGAGATGTTTACATCGCTCTGGCACTAATCACTAGAGAGATGTTTACATCGCTCAGACACTAATCACTAGAGAGATGTTTACATCGCTCAGACACTAATCACTAGAGAGATGTTTACATTGCTCAGACACTAATCACTAGTGAGATGTTTACATCGCTCTGGCACTAATCACTAGAGAGATGTTTACATCGTTCAGGCACTAATCACTAGAGAGATGTTTACATCGCTCAGGCACTAATCACTACAGAGATGTTTACATCGCTCAGGCACTAATCACTAGAGAGATATTTACATCGCTCAGGCACTAATCACTAGAGAGATGTTTACATCGCTCAGGCACTAATCACTAGCTAATGACATTGGCACCGTCTAGAGGTAAAAGTCGCAATGCTTTTTAGTGCTACTCTAATCTCACATTCCACATGTCACTATTTTATTATCACATCACTTGACAACAATAGTGTGCTCTGAATTGCCTACGACCTTCCCTCGCTCTGATGACAGTCGCCTGGCGACTGACTGACCTGCGGGATGTTCTTTCCCTCTCTCTCTCGCTCTCATCCTTCATTTGTTCTGGTTGCGGATTCGCAAGCACCTCCTCTTCAGCGGGGGTTCTAGCTCTGCCCCGCCCCCAGCCGCAAGGGGAGGGGCCAGGCTGCACGGGAGAATCCCCGCCGCTGTCTTCTCTGCTGGTTTGGGGACGGGCTGGATGATGCAGCCCGGCTTGGGCACATGGGGCAGGGCATAGGCATGGTCCGCCCCCGATGACGCGTCCTCGGGCTCCTGTGCCTTGTCGTTGCTGGCGCCCCCTGGAGGGCCCGACTGGTCGCACAGGGCCCTCTTGCCCGATGCCTCCCTCTCGAGGGCCGAGAAGCTGTTTTCCTTCAGGTCCTCGCCTTCCGCCGGGTCGTCACAGAGCGTCGCGGTCCTGCGACACGGATCCGCAGGAGGGCGCTGTTCCGGAAGCAGGGTCCGGATCGAGGGATCCAGCGGTTGGGCGTTGCAGCCACCGTTGACAATCACGTTACAAGGCGTGGCGGTTCCTGGCTCTGTTTTCGCTATGGAGATACTGGCTAGGGGAGTGGGAAGGGTGCATGTGATTGGCTGAGATTGTGGGGGTGTGGCACTGCAAAAGGACGGGTCTGCACAGGGCAGTGAGACACTGTCCAATGGGCTTTTTGTCTCCCTGTCTCTGTCTCTTTGAATGTCCTCTGTTGCCCCTGTGCTGCAAGTGTCCCTCCCACTCACTTCACAATCAGCCAATCGTGAGACGGCCAGTCCTGTGGGTGGGGTCAGGTCAGGTTCTGATTTCACCTGCACACATGGCACAGCTCTCTGGATCACCAGCTGTTGCCGTGAACGACGATTTGTCGTTAAATCGATTATTCCGTTTGCTGGTGTGTCTGTAGGAGATCCTGAATGTGACAAACTGGAACTTGCGCTACCAGAACTTTCCATTTTGATGGTGAGGTCTACGCCAGTCGTCCTGCCTCGCTCCGTCTGGCCGGACATGCCCGGCGAAAGAGCGTCTGAGTTGGATGGACCCTGCTTTTGAGCTCCGCCCTCTCTCCTGGACGAATCAGGAGAGAAGGGTGAATCCTGCGAGTCGCTGTGCTCGCCAGAAACTTCTGGAAGCATGCCATCATTCCCTGGGCGATCGCCTGATGCCTTTGGGCCGACTGGGATGGGCACAGGAATGGGTATTGGCACGGGTAATGGCACAATTACGGGGTAGGGAACCAAGAGCATCGGAGGCGGTACCAAGGGTGCCAAGGATGGCATGCCAAAGTTCATCATTGGTGGCACCGGAATGGGCCCGGTTGGCATGATGTTGACCGGAGAGAAGGGCAGTCCGGGCATGTGGGTACCAGGGTGAGGGGGCATCATACTGGGCGGGTTACCTGGCAGACTGGTGGAGGAGGGGTGGATGTGGGGGGAGAGTAGCGGCCGATGCATAGGACTTGACGGGGGGCCCAGGGCACGAGGAGGAGGGGGTGGCCCAATGCCAGGAATCATGGGATTGGGGAGGGGGCTGTTAGGGCCGGGGGCCCGTAGGAACGGGGGCCGCATCTGCTGCATCATCTGGTGTTCCATGAAGAAGGGGAGGGGCACTGGGCCACGGGGCGTCATCACCATGGGCGGGCTGCCAGGGGGCATGCCCAGTGGTGGGTGGAGCCCAGGCACCGGGGGCGGGGGTGGCGGCGGCGGGAGCGTCGGACTCTCGTGTGGCCTCGGCGTGGGGATCTTCACCGAGGACGAGGATGACGAGGAGGAACACGCCGTACCGGGTTCGGAAGGCGAGCCCGCCGCCGACCCCGAGAGCCCCGCCCCCGAACCGGTGCCGGCCGGCGACGGCGGCTTGCGGCCGCGTAGGTCGGCCAGAGGGGCGGCACTCCAAGACTCGGGGGTGAGGAGCTGCACCCCGTGGCTGCCGTCGACCTTCCCGTCCCCCGCAGGGTGCACGGGGTTACACAGTCCACTCGGCAGGGCCGCCTGCGTCTCCTTGTAAAAGATGTCCATCTTGTACTGGTTCAGACACTTCGCACTGCAGAACTGGAGGCGTCTCTCTCCCGAACCAAAGTCCAGGTACTCCTTGGTGTGTCGGATGTGTTTGCACCAGTCACACACCTGCGGTGTCCAAACACACACACACACACACACACACACACACACACACACACACACACACACACACACACACACCTTGTGAACGTTTCAAGGCAGTAAGAAAAGAAGCAAAAATAAGTGTGTGTTCCTTTTTAAGTGCTACAAAAATCCTGAATAAAAGTATTTGAACGTCCAGCCGCAGCACTTCAACTCTCACTCTCTCCCTTTCACTGTGTCTCTCTCTCTCACACACACACTCACACACACACTCACACACACACACAATCAGAGCTTGTCAGAGAGGCAGTTGCCTGTGGCACAACCACAGGGTCAAACCCAGACAGTGCCAACTAAAAGGTTTTCCCTTCTAGGAACAATTATGCGTGTGTGTGTGCACACGAATGTGTGCATGTGTGTGTGTATGTGTGTGTGTGTGTGTATCTGTGGGCATGTGTGATACACACCAAAACAAATAGACAGTCTAGTTCAAGATGATGCTAACAGAAAAAGACAGGTACATCATGCCTGAAAGTGTGTGATGGCCTCTGTGTGAATGTGTGTGTGTGTGTGTGTGTGTGCGTGTGCGCGTTTGTGTGTGTGACAATGAAATTACTCGGAGGAGAAAAGTGAGGAACAGTTGGATGGCAGCTAGTTAGTAACGAGGACTCAAGAGTTAACGAGGACTCAAGAGTATTAGGTAACGGCTCTGACTCTGTTTCCTTCTGGTTGTTGCCTCTCCTGTTACTTCACTCTTTGTCTGTTGTCTGTCAGTGCTTTGCTTATGAGTCCCTGCGTGTTGATGTCACCTGCAGTCAAGAAGAGCTCAGGTTGACAAATGGATTGCAGAGTCAGGGATTTGCCTCAGGCCTGGCCAACTGATTACCGAACAAAAGTCTCACAGGAAGTAATGAGGGGATTAATCAGCTGTCACTTCTGTCAATGACAGACATTCATCACACACACATACACACACATACATACACACACACACACGCACACACATACACACACACGCACACACACACACACACACACACGCACACACACATACACAATATCTTCCTCTTTGCCAACAAGCACCCACTTTCTCTCAAATATTTTTACACACATATAGATATACTCTCCCTCACCCCTTACACACACACGCGTGCACACACACACACACACACAAACACTACACACAGAACTTAAGCCCTACTCATGAAAACTCTTCCCTTCAACAAAACCACCAACCAAATCCTTGACCCATGTCTCTAACCCCATCCACCTCCTCCATCCTTCTGCACTCCCTGAGTTGCCCAGAAACAAGCACAGAGCCAGAAGCCGGTGTTAGTTCCCAGTTGTGACGGATGCCTCCGTCTTCCCCCGAGCGTGGAGGTGTGTGTGGGGGCTCTGTGCATGTCCAGAGACTGAGGTGCTCCCAGGTGAGGCTCGGCCCCTGGACATCTGATGAATTACACATGGGCCTCTGGTTTCAGCACAGATTAAAACAGCTCCCTCAACGTTCCTAACGGAGCTCCATCATCCTCCTTATCTTCCACATTTCACTCTTTCCCTTTATTCATGTTTTATAAGATTCTTTTCTGCCACTTCCTGTGACTTCCTCTTTATCTCCCTCTCCCTCTTTCTCCATCTCTTCATCCTTTCCTCTGTTTCTTTCCTCTTCTTTTTGTGCCTCTTTTGCTTTTCTCACTCCTTCTCTCAGTTTAGAGGTAATTACTGTCATTTACTTCGTTGATCGCCGTGGCAACGCTCGGAGTAGCCCCAGACTCTTTCTGCTGTAATGACCTGGCAAAGGTGAGGTTTAGAGACCGTGGTTTTACATCTCCACTCCACTCAGCTGATCTCTCCTCCCCAACCTTCCTAATCACACACACACAAACACACACAAGCACACACACACCTGTGCACATACACAAACATGCACACGTACCCACAAACATGCACGTACACACACACACACACACACATATACAGACAAACACAAACTCACACATACACCCACCAACCACACACACACACCTACACATGCCCACGCACACACACTCTGCCGCACACATGAACACAAACACACAGACAAACACACGTAGTCTGATGCAATGCAGGATGTCAATGTTGAAACAAAACGTGAGAATGTGTAACTGTAGCCTGTTTGCTAAAGAAGGTCTGATTCTGCGGCTCTTAAGCCGAGCGAGTTCTGCCGTCCAGACTCAGCAAAAGTGCCGAGAGACTCCAAACCGCTCTGCACAGAACACAGAACACAGAACACTTGCGACAAAATCACATCTTTGCTTCCTTTCCCCTCAAACCTACTGCACTTGGCTTTGAGCGGCTGGCGGCTGG
>JAOYMR010000008.1:17056503-17061025 GCA_025802075.1 Tenebrosternarchus preto | reverse complement strand
AGAGGGGAGGCACAGAGAGGGACAGTGTTTGAGAGGGGAGGCACAGAGAGGGACAGAGAGGGACAGTGTTTGAGAGGGGAGGCACAGAGAGGGACAGTGTTTGAGAGGGGAGGCACAGAGAGGGACAGTGTTTGAGAGGGGAGGCACAGAGAGGGACAGAGAGGGACAGTGTTTGAGAGGTTCCCTTCAAAATAGATTTCACAACACACTACAGAACGCAGATCCTTAAATGGAAGGGTAACATACCTCAACATTGTCCTGTCCTGTAGCGAGTACATTTTAAGAGTAACCTTCTCTAAGCTGGAGAGGGAGACTGAGCGGAGAGGCAAAGAAAGGACAGAGAGAGAGAGAGAGAGAGAGAGAGAGAGAGAGAGGGTGAAGGTGTGGGAGAGAGAGGAACAAGAGGTAAAGAGGGAAAGTTGTGAAACGGAGAGAGTGAAGGAGATGGAGAGAGATGGAGAATGATAGAGAGAGAGGGTGGGGACAGTGTTTGAGAGGGGAGGCACAGAGAGGCACAGAGAGGGAGAGAGATGGAGAATGATAGAGAGAGAGGGTGGGGGTGGGTCGGTTACCCAAGTTTCTCTCACATTAATGTTCAGCAAGAAATGAAGAGGACAATGAAAACAAACAGACTGTATGTGTGTGTGAGTGTGTTTGTGTGTGTGTGTGAGTGAGTCTGAGTGAGCGTGAGTCAAAGAGAGTGTCTGTCTCACATTCTCAGCACAGAAAACACTAAAACAGCAACACAGAACACATACGGATGTACTAAAGGTTGCTGACTGTGTGTGTGTCTGTTTGTGTGTGAGCTTGTCTGCACATCTGTGTGAATGTGTGAGTGTGTCTGCACATCTGCATGTTTTGGGGTTAACAGCTTTTGGGCAGCTGCACGATGACCACGCCCACCACTAATGACCCCGCCCTCTGATCAACCCTGAGCTGAGCCGTGTGTGCCGGTATCCCTCCCCACCTGTTCAAGTGGTTGTTGTCGTTGGTTACTGTTGCCGCTGGTATTGATATGTTTATGTTTGGTGGAAACACGCTGACCACGTCTCGTCGCTGGTCGCAGCGTTGGTAGAGAACTAACCACCACCATCTCCCTCCATACCTACTCATGTTACACACACGTCTCTCCTCCGTCACTCTTACACACACGTCTCTCCTCCGTCACTCTTATGCACACGTCTCTCCTCCGTCACTCTTACGCACACGTCTGTCCTCCGTCACTCTTACACACGTCTCTCTCCGTCACTCTTACGCACACGTCTCTCCTCCGTCACTCTTACGCACACGTCTCTCCTCCGTCACTCTTACACACACGTCTCTCCTCTGTCACTCTTTAACTCTGTCTCTTTTTTTGTGGCTTTTTTCATAAGGGACACATTTTCAACCTACATGTTTTTTTCATCAGAGCCTGGAGTGTTGATGTTAGGTAAAGGGAGAACTGTAGGTTCCTCCTGTCACCTCTCAGATCTTTAGGAGAGAGAGAACTGTAGGTTCCTCCTGTCACCTCTCAGATCTTTAGGAGAGAGAGAACTGTAGGTTCCTCCTGTCACCTCTCAGATCTTTAGGAGAGAGAGAACTGTAGTTTCCTCCTGTCACCTCTCAGATCTTTAGGAGAGAGAGAGAACTGTAGGTTCCTCCTGTCACCTCTCAGATCTTTAGGAGAGAGAGAACTCAGTCTTAAAGGCTCCTCGTATTAATGAGATCAACAGATACATTCCTCTGCTCTCGCTTTCAATATTTCAGCACTCAAATACTGATCTCTCCTGTCTCTCTCTCCTGTCTCTTTTTCTCTCTCTCCTCTGTCTCATTTAAGAGGCTGTGGTGTGGAGAGTTGTGTGTGGGTCTTGGGTGACTGTGGAATGCTTTTGGAGCCTGACACCACATTTCTCGATCGCACCGTCCTCACTCGGGCTGTCAGCACCTGAGGCCTTTCTGTGGGCGTTTACCAAACACGGGGTCACTCCCAAGAGGCGTGGCCTGCAATCAGAGCCTTCCCTAAATGTATTGGAACTCTTCAGTGGGTCAGGTTTGGTCATTTATTAGCAGAGAGAATGGAGGGCTCAAAATTAATAATCAAGACGAACAAGGAAGCCGTATAACTGACTGAAGCGTCCAGCCTGGCAACAGAGTAATTAATCCCTCAAATCCTATTGGCTGATCATGTAAACACCTTTATTTGCTGCTGTTTGATTGGTTCTAGATTGTTGGTTTCAAACTGAAGGCACGTGACCCAAACAAGAGACACTATTTCACTCAAATACCACTGATACGGGCCACAGTGCCCACCCAGAGACACACACTCCCATCGATACACCCACAGTACCCACCCAGAGACACACACTCCCATCGATACACCCACAGTACCCACCCAGAGACACACACTCCCATCGATACACCCACAGTACCCACCCAGCCAGCATTTTCAATCAGCGTGATGTAGCGTGAGGTAATACCTCCAACTCTCTAAATTTATCACCAGTTCTATTGTGCATTTGTTCTTTTGTCCAGTGTGGCTGCCAGCAAAAATGTCAATAAGGAAAGAGTTTGAGAGAGTGTGTGAGACGGAGTCCATGATTGAGAGAGTGTGTGAGACGGAGTCCATGTTTGAGAGAGTGTGTGAGACGGAGTCCATGTTTGTTCCTAATGGAGGTTTAAGTAGCAGAACACGTGAGTGGGGTGTGTTTTTGTGAATGGCGTCAGGGACTAAGGACTACAGCAGTCGCTAGACAATGGTGGTTTTGAAGAAAATACAGCCAGGTAGTGTAAAGGAAGTCCAAACACTGGGCTCCATGCAGGAAGACAAGAGGAAGTGCATGTCTAAAACAGGAAGTCAACAGCTGCCACTGCGCAAATCTCCCTGGCCTATGTGGAACCACTTATATTATTACACATGGATTCTCAAATCGCTTATTTCACAACATGAGTACACTGACCACACGTCAAAAACAGAAGGTTGAGATACACAGGTGGCACTAATTATGAGATACACACTCATATGAGAAGCTACATCAGTGTCAGTGTTTGTGTGTAGTGAGAGGACTGTAGCAGTGGGGTGAGAGAGTGTGTTTGGGGTAAGTGCTCGTGTGGTTGGACATGTGATCGTCATGCAGGTGCACGCGCGGCGTGCACGTGCGCGCGGATGCTTGCTGGCGCCCGTGCACGTGCACGTACGTGAGTGCACGTGAGGTTGAAAGTCGCTGGAAGACAGTGGACAGGTCTAAATGAGAGAGGTTTCTGACACACACAGACGGAGAGGGAGGAGGTTAAACATAGCATACTTACATTACAGCTCTTTACATATCCCAGCTTGGGTGTAAGAGAGACAGTAGACAGTCAGTACCCCACTCTCACCCCAACGTGGACACAAGGCTTACAGTAAGGGGGGGGAGGGGGAAGGAACCACCTCCATGCCATGCCAACTTCTCAAAGCCCGTCTACTTCGGCAAAAGCATCACAAACATCGCCTCAAGGTGATGATGATGATGACGTGTTCACATTTCAAATCATGTCTTGTTTTGTGTGGAGTGACATATAGTTAAAAAACAGAGCTGAGGATCTAGAAACCACTGATCCTTTGTTTAGGGTCGAGGGCTGATTTTGGAACAGCTCTCTAGTCATTCCTAAACATCCAGTCTTGGACTGATCCTGGATAAGTGCCTTGGGACGTTTAAAGTCTCAAAGAGGTTGGCAATACTGAGCATGTGTGGGAGGGTTAGAGCAGAGAGGAAGAGGCGTCGCCGGCGTGAGGCAGCCCTGGGGGGAGGGGCATGGACAGGGAGGGGGCGTGGCCCGGGAGAGGCGGGTACCTTGTTGCGTTTGAAGTAGGCACGGCGACAGGCGGCGAAGCACTTCTCACTGCAGAAACTCTTCAGCTCCGAGCCCATACTGAGAGAGTACCGCTTCACTCCCACCTTCTGACACCACGCACACATAATCTGGACGTTGGACATGTCCTCCTCTGGAAACGAGAGACAGGAAGAGAGAGGAGAGGGGGTGGAAGGATGGATGGAGAGAGACAGAGAAAGAGATATGGAGTGAAAAGAGAAAGAAGAGAGAAAGAGAGAGAGATATAAAGGCTCTAACCCATGGGATGCTCCCGTGCTCCCATATAAATCCATGTGTCCTCCAAATCAAAGGTGCTATACACTATACTCTCAATATACATTCATTATATACCAACATATATTCATATGAGAAGCTCATAAAAAATAATAGAGATTTTATATACAACCAACACATACAAAACTGTCATAAAAGAGTCATAAAAGACTCTGGTGAACAGGTCTGACCCAGACTACACCTGCCCTCCATACTCCACCACATTTACCACAGTCATGCCCACCTACACCAAAGCTCATGGACCAGCTGGTGATGTGGGCGGGGCCTAGATCAGACTGCCATGGTAACCCAAGGACCGGGCCACTCCAAGGTCCCACGGAGCAGGACATGTGACACCATCAAAGTTCTGAAACTTTCCCCAAATGTTATTTTGTGACATCTTATCAAAGGAAGAGAAAGC
>JAOYMR010000008.1:17049003-17051503 GCA_025802075.1 Tenebrosternarchus preto | reverse complement strand
ATATGGACAGATTCCCCAAAACTCATTTATCATTCAAACTGTGCATTAGAGCCAGCAGTGGTTCATTCTAAATGAGTTAATTAGCTTTGATTGTCTCGTCCCTAATCTCCCCTCGTCCAGCCTCGTCCGCCAACAATAGCGGAATATCGTAATCTGGAGTCACGGATTTGTATGACGGCAGAACGTAATTATGGATGCCAATCTTCGTCCACGTTGGCGTGACGTTGCTGCGCTGCGCTGCCCTCTTTAAATGCTAAAACTCCTCGTGCGTGGGAGTGGAGGAGCGCCTGCACTTGGAGGATTAGTGCCCTCATTGTGCCCCACCTCTCCGGGCTGCTTGGAGACGGCTAACAATTTAAGTCTCGTTAATGCGCAAACTGGGGGCATCTTGCAAAACGGCTGTTTAAGACCCAGGGTAAGAGCTGTACGCTCTCACGTTAGGACCACGTGGACAGTTCTGGATCTGTGTGCCGTAATCCGTCCCTTCCCCTGTGAGCGTTACGGATCGTCCAGCCAAGCTGTGGCTACGTCTCCAGGCTTAATCTGCAACTCCAGTCTATTTCAACTCGTGTAGTGGAACTGGGTTGATGTTCGTCTTTAATGCGGCGTAGGTTTAAACTCACAAATCAAAGGCTTTTGTGTGGAAACATCACCCACAAATACAGAACATTTAGTGGTTTAAAGAGTTTTGTTCTGTGCACGATGTGCGATTGGTCGTGTTTTATCTTAGTACGTGTGTAGTCAGGTCGATTTGGTGTGTTGTTGAGCAAAGGTCACAGTCACAACCCACCTTTGAGAACAGAGATGTGCTGGCGGGTCTCCGCGTCAGGGTAGCTGCGGGTCTGCGCGTCAGGGTAGCTGCGGGTCTGCGCGTCAGGGTAGCTGCGGCTCTGCGCGTCAGGGTAGCTGCGGGTCTGCGCGTCAGGGTAGCTGCGGGTCTCCGCGTCAGGGTAGCTGCGTATCTCGATGTCGTCCGAGTCGCGCAGCTCCACCTTGTCGTAGCCGTACCACCCGAGCAGCTCGTTCATCGTGTTCTCGGCGAAGCTCTGCGGAACATGAAGGAATACTAGCATCGCTCTGAGGACCACCCGACCCACACCAGGCCCCTCGGACCCACGTCCCGCGGTACTGGCCCGGGACGCTCAGGGATGTTCCTGCAGTGAGTTGCTTTGGGACGATAAATAACACACACAAGCACCAGCAGGCAGGTCTGCGCGCAGATATACGTAGATCTGTTTCCTTTGTATATTCACAAATCTCCGTGTTTACACAGTTAAGTATTTTCTGTGTAACTGTATTAAGCCCAATCACCATCAACAGCATAGCGCTTACTAACAGGTTATAACTGTGTTATAACTGTGTAATTACTCACTAATTACAAAAGCTTTATACTCATCATCTATGTGCCAATAAAATATATTAGAGTGAAACCCTCAGTTTATAACATTAGGTTTGTCTTGAAATGTGTATAAGTCTATTTTTCAGGACCCCCATACTGGGGTTTGGAGGAGGAGGTTGTTAATGTTAATCCACTCACAAGGAGAGGAAAGACTGAGAACTAAAACACTGAAACATCCATTAAAACAAATATCTACATAATCATATTTACCTGAGAAGTTAACCCCTTACACACCAAGGATGTTGGGTTCACGCTCTCTTTCCTCACTCTTAAAACCCCATATATTGTAGTTACTGACTAATCTGTAGGAGCTGCTATATAAAGCGTTTTAAGATTAATGAGAAGCTAAAGAGCTGGAGATTCAGCAGCGTATCGGCGCTCTATGAAGCAGAACACGTCTAGCGCACGTAGGTCTACGTGAGGTCGTGAAGATGACTGGACGTTCCCCAGTGACGGGAACTCCAGGACCGTGTGCAGGGTCAGGAAGGGGTCAGGACACAGGCCTGGCGTACGGGGCGCCAACACAAGACCTTAATACGTACAGGACGCCAACACGAGACCTTAAATAAGGACCTTAACATGGATTTCTATCACATTGTACTCCCCTTAGAAACCCCCTATACAAGCCTTGCATTGTTTTTGCCATGCAAGTTCATTGGGTTTCCCCTTACTGGGTGCTATTTGCAACACACTGGGTTTTATATCTAACAGGAGCATCTATAGGTCCATAGATGGGGAAGACATGCACTCTTCCTCTTTTCTGTCAAATTGTTGTTGTTGTTATTTATTGCAGACAGTGTCACTCAATTTATTCACTCGACCAAACTAAGGAGGCTCTCACCATCACGTAGGGCAAGTTGCCATGGAGATCGCCTGCCTGCCCCGCCCCTGGGAGGGGCCTCTCAGCCCGGACCTGACGAGACACGAGCCAACAACTGTCAGTCAAATGTACAAAGGTGTCAATCAATCACTGCTTCAGTCAGTTAACAAGGTGCTTCACGTAGTGAACAAATAGCAAGTTCTGGTTGCTACCTTAAACCACGTGGTGCCAGGAACGTTTCACGGCAGGGAACAGCTTCAGTGTGAAGTCTGTTGGTGTCC
>JAOYMR010000008.1:16960060-16980606 GCA_025802075.1 Tenebrosternarchus preto | reverse complement strand
CCCCCCCCCCCCCCCCCCCCCCCCCCCCCCCCCCCCCCCCCCCCCCCCCCCCCCCCCCCCCCCCCCCCCCCCTGCAGCTGTTAGGAGTTTAACTCCACAGTGCGCGGAAATGCTTCCCATCGAGGTACAATTCTCTGGTTCAGCACAGGGTGGCGCTGTTCTCTCCTGTGACGGTGCGTTCCCTCGAGAGTGGAAGATCAAAGTTCATCCGGAGGCTTTCCATCAGCTGCTCTGATATGGATTCCACAGAGGGCACGTTTACATACTCAGGGCACAAAGCCCAGTGAAACCCTCCACCCTCTCAGCATCGCCTGCGTCTGCCTTCCAGTCGAGCCTGACAGTGCCAGGAAGTTTAGTGCATGACTCAAAATCAGACCTGAGCTTCTCGAATGAGAAACAAAAGAAACCTTATTTAAGTGTTTATACAGAGATATGTGTGTTGTGTATATTATATATCACATAAATAACTGTTAATTAATGTTGCATGTGTGGTTAAGATGAGAAAACACTGTTGTTGCCCATTCTCTATTTACCACATAGAGGGCGAGAGCCAGACAGGCAGATGACCACCCCTTTAACCAGACCACCCCTTTAACCAGACCACCCCTTTAACCAGTCCACTCCTTTAACCAGTCCACCCCTTTAACAAAATACAAACTCCACTTTCCCAGTACACCTCAGATATTCTGCTGATACCAAGAACAGTTCATCAGATACTGTCGGTGAGTTCCTGCTGGAGTAAGAAAACCATACATTCTTTCCAGCACGTTCTGTCACGCACTACTTGAACATTGGGTTTCCGGCCCATGAGCAGGTGGCGGCCAGTCACCAAGGTGGCCGAGTTTGTTCCGCAGTTCCTTTGTCTTGCTCCTCGGGAGTTGTGAGGTCCTCTCAGTGCAGCTGTAAAACATGCTGTGAGAGAGTACTGCTCCATTCACACTACAGATGTTCCACAGCACGAAACTCAGTTTCCTCTCTCTCTCTCTCTTTTCTTGTCTTTTATCTCTGTGTACTCCTCCTTCCCCTACATAGTTTTTTTCCTTTCTTCATCCCAGTACACCTCCTACAAAGAAAAATATCCCAGTACACTCCAGTGAACGTCAAGATCCGCTATGCCTTTACATTTCTGCTTTCATCATGTGCAGTTCCTCTGTGGATCAGCAGAGGGAGACACAGACCCAGATTTGCACAGGGTTAGTGTGCTCGGACCCTGAGGACCTCGGACGGCCACCTGCACCGAACATGTTCGTGAGTCCAACGCTCTGGGCCTCGGGGTCACCGCCTCACATGTTCTGGCCCTCAAAGGGGTCAAAAGTCAAAAGGTGACAGCAGCAGGTGGGGAGGGGGTCCTGCTGCCTGTCAAGCCTCTCCTAAACCTCTCCTAAAGTCTCTCCTAAAGCCTCTCCTAAAGTCTCTCCTAAAGCCTCTCCTAAAGTCTCTCCTAAAGCCTCTCCCAAAGCCTCTCCTAAAGCCTCTCCTGAAGTCTCTCCTAAAGCCTCTCCTAAAGCCTCTCCTAAACCTCTCCTAAAGCCTCTCCTAAAGCCTCTCCTAAAGCCTCTCCTAAACCTCTCCTAAAGCCTCTCCTAAAGTCTCTCCTAAAGCCTCTCCTAAACCTCTCCTAAAGCCTCTCCTAAAGTCTCTCCTAAAGCCTCTCCTAAAGCCTCTCCTAAACCCTCTCCTAAAGCCTCTCCTAAAGCCTCTCCTAAAGTCTCTCCTAAAGCCTCTCCTAAAGCCTCTCCTAAAGCCTCTCCTAAACCAAGTAGAAGCAGCTGTAGAAAACAGTGAAGAGCTGCTGTGAGGAGAGAGAGGGAGAGATGGAGAGAGAGAGAGACAGAAAAGAGAGAGACTCTGAAGGAGAGAGAGAGATGGGGACAGAGAGAGAGAGAGAGAAAAGAGAGAGACTCTGAAGGAGAGAGAGAGATGGGGACAGAGAGAGAGAGAGAGAAAGAGAGAGAGAGACTCTGAAGGAGAGAGAGAGAGGGGGACAGAGAGAGAGAGAGAGAAAGAGAGAGAGAGGTGCTTGATGTGCACTAAATCTTACAAGATAAGCAAACTGTAGATGAGTGAGACGCACTTAAGTATAACCGTCAAAAAGGCCCACTCTGCTTTGGCCGTGGTTGAAATAAACACTCATCCACGGCAACGAGTGTCCGCGGCAACGAGTGTCCGCGGCAACGGATCCACGCGTGATTTAAGATACACAACTGTCGGTGAGAGAAATTGGGCAGCTTAAACACCATGATTGCAGGTAGAGGAACGCTGACGGCTTTGTTTAACATAGCCGGGATTTATCCGCTGGACTACGGGAAAGAATTGCGGAATACATCTGAGTTTGAGTTTTAATGCTGAACATTGTGATCCATGTCTGTGAGATGATGCTGCAGGTCCCTCTGGGTTACAGTCATGCAGTGGTCAGGAACACGACTGCCAACCATTGTGAATCACTAGAATCCCACCCACTTGTCCTAATCCCTGTTCTGTCCTAATCCCTAACCAGTCCTAATCTACACTCTAACCTTCACCATTTCTGCAGCAGCCGCTGGATCTAGTGCACATTTTAAGCGACTTTAGACATAACGTCAGATTGGGGCTCGTGATCATAAACACCTCGTCACATACCCGTAATTGTGAGGGGGGGTGTATTGATTTATTTTTGAAACTTGCTCCCAAAAATTGGAGGTCTGATTCCTGCTCTGTGGTTCGGCATGTCTAGATGATAGTGTCGCCCAAACATGAACACTAACGATTTCTGACATCTTCCTAAATCCACTCCTGTGCTGATCCTGGCTTCCAGAGAGGAGATACAGTGACTGGTGCTGATTAAAAATAATGGATATAATCAACTGTGCTATTTATGTTACCTGTCTCTTTGTGTAGACACACAGATGTCCAGGGTCAGGACCAGGCCTTTAAAATGGTCTTCAGGCCTGCAACTATCAGGTAGACATAAGTCCATTGTCTCGTCAAAAAGCCCCACAGGGGCTTGATGCATGTGTTCTTTCAGTGCCAGGACTGCAGCTCTGGTTTTACCTGTAATCTGTCCTGAGATTTATCTCATTCTCTTAGGTCTTACATCAGCCTGGAATTTCTGTGTAAAGTCAGGCCACTGGATGAATGATTGAGAGAGAGGGAGAGATACAGAGAGAGAGAGAGAGAGAGAGAGAGAGAGAGAGAAAGAGAGAGACAGGGAGTGTGTGAGAGACAGGGAGAGGGTGTCTCTCACACAGGAGTAAGAGACAGAGAGGAAGAGAGAAAAGGAGTGAGAGAAACAGGGTGAAAGAGAAAAGAAGTGAAACAGAGAGAGAGAGAGAGAGGAGTGAGATAAAGAGAGAGTGGAAGAAGAAAGAAAAAGAGAATATGTCTGTAGAGCAGGAAGATGTAGAGATCAAACACAGATGAAGAGAGTCCAAGAAAGAAAAAAGAAAGAGAGGTATTAATGTCCTCTGCAGGGAAACAAAAGTGGATCAACATGGCGTGCTGATCCGGGTCTGGCAGGACGTTTGGGCTCGTGACACTGAGCAGACTCCACATGGACCGCCGGAGTCCGGCCCGACGACAGGACGAATCCCTCTGATATTAACAACAAACGCCGAAGGTTCCGCTCGGCCAGGCTGTGGTGCACACGACAGAGGCACTGTCATCAACGAGAAACAAGGAGGCAGCAGGAGGCGGGGGAGGGTCACGTGATGGAGCAGGACGGGAGGCGGGAGGCAGTGGTAAGCAGGACATCACAGGGCATGGCGGGATGAGACGAGGGGAGCAGCAGCTCTCAGCCACTTCCAGCTCCTCAAGGAACAGCGTTGTGAGACACAGTCTGTTTAGATGTTGCATGGGTACAGTGCTACGCTAGTGAACACACACGTATGTGCACTCACACACACACATTCACATATATACACATACATGGGTACAGTGCTACACTAGTGAACACACACGTATGTGCACTCACACACACACATTCACATATATACACATACACATGCACTTAAGAATACATTCATATGTACAGTACATTTATGATGCTATGCTTAACGCTAACCATAGTCAGAAGATATATGCAGATATATTTAGGTTCAGTTTTTCCCTTCATGTTTTACTATATTGTGAGAATATTTTGTCTTTAGATATGTGCAAACACAAGCTTGTACATACACCCTCACAAACGTGGTCACACACACACACACGCTCACACACTTGTGTGGCCCTCTGTGTGGTTATCCTCCCTCAGGTGTGTGTCCACGTCTGCTTCGTGTTAGTGGACAGACAGGCAGGCAGGCTCCCATCAACACGGCACAGGACACCAATCCATCACCACCAACCTGCAGACCCAGGTGAGCTTAAAGCAGACAGACTAAGACAAATGTGTGTGTGTGTGTGTGTGTGTGTGTGTGTATTAGTCTGGAGAGGCCTAACGTAGACAGACAGATTTAAAGTGGATTTAAGAAGAGAGGCCTGGAAGAGTTAAGAATATACAAACAGAAATCATGAAGGACAGATGGAAAAATTCACAAAGAAAAAGTTGAAGAGACTGAGCTTGTGAGAGAGTCTAAATAAAGGAGAGTGCTTGTGAGAGAGTCTAAATAAAGGAGAGTGCTTGTGAGAGAGTCTGAAATAAAGGAGAGTGCTTGTGAGAGAGTCTGAAATAAAGGAGAGTGCTTGTGAGAGAGTCTGAATAAAGGTTAGTGCTTGTGAGAGAGTCTGAATAAAGGTTAGTGCTTGTGAGAGAGTTTGAATAAAGGTTAGTGCTTGTGAGAGAGTCTGAATAAAGGTTAGTGCTTGTGAGAGTGCTTGTTTTATTGTTCGCCTTAAACAATTCCCTGAGTCCCCCTGGGGCCTCCAGGAACACTGCTCTGCTTCTTTATTTATTTTTTCTTCTTTATTGGTCTCAGTCTCTCTCACTCTCTCTCACACTCTCTCTCACACCCACTCTCACACACTCTCTCTCACACCCACTCTCACACTCTTTCACACACTCTCTCTCACACCCACTCTCACACTCTCTCACACCCACTCTCACACTCTCTCACACCCATTCTCACACCCATTCTCACACTCTCTCACACTCACTCTCTCTCATACTCTCTCACTCTCACATTCTCTTACACCCCCCGCAGACCACCACCACCACCACCACCACCAACAACAACAACAACAACAATAATAATAGCAAAAAATAATGGTAACACAGAAGCAAACAAGATTATAAATTATAATGAAGATATTATAACTAATTAATATGTAACTAGTTCATATGAGTGTGTGGGTTGGTATGGGTGGTTTAGATATAAGATACAAGTGGCAGGAATGATGAGGTTGTCAGTAACTGTCTCGCTGGGTTAGGGTTAGGGTTAGTAACTGTCTCGCTGGGTTAGGGTTAGTAACTGTCTCGCTGGGTTAGGGTTAGTAACTGTCTCGCTGGGTTAGGGTTGGGGTTAGTAACTGTCTTGCTGGGTTAGGGTTGGGGTTAGTAACTGTCTCGCTGGGTTAGGGTTAGGGTTAGTAACTGTCTCGCTGGGTTAGGGTTAGGGTTAGTAACTGTCTCGCTGGTTTAGGGTTAGTAACTGTCTCGCTGGGTTAGGGTTAGGGTTAGTAACTGTCTCGCTGGGTTAGGGTTAGGGTTAGTAACTGTCTCGCTGGGTTAGGGTTGGGGTTAGTAACTGTCTCGCTGTCTCTCATTCTCGCCTTTACTTTAACAATAAAAAAACAGCTTGAACAAAACGCATCACATGACAAAACAAAGTCTCAGTAGGTCATGCATGTATGTGTGTGTCTGTGTGCATGTGTGTGTCTCTGTGTTTGTGTGTGTGTCTGTGTTTGTGTGTGTTTGTGTGTGTGTCTGTGTTTGTGTGTGTCTGTTTGTGTGTGTGTGTGTGTGTTTTTGTGTCTCTGTATGTTTGTGTGTGTGTCTCTGTATGTGTTTGTGTGTGTGTGTCTCTGTATGTTTGTGTGTGTGTGTCTGTATGTGTTTGTGTGTGTGCTTTTTCATGAATTTGTGTTCACATATTGTGTCAATAAAACAGATGTTTGGGTTCTGTTGCAATATGAGACACTAAATGTGTGTACATATGTGCTGAAGTCTGTGATTTAGAAGAAAGTGCGATGCTTGTGTGTGTGTGTGTGTGTTTCTGCAGGATTCGGGATCTGGTTCAGTGGGTGTGATCCAGTGTTTCCAAAGGATGAGGTGTTTTGATGTTTGTGAACATGTGTGTTTCAGTAGGTTGCCGGAGTCATCTGTGTGTGAGACCGACGGCTTCCATGGCAACTCTGACAAGCAGTGACAAACAGTCGCAATAGTGAGAGACTGTTCCAACGGCCACAGCGACTAACAAAGCCATGAGCAGGACCGTTTTTTAACTCCACAATTGGCCCTGTGCTGTAGCTTTGGAGACACAAGAAGGATGGGACACCCCCACCCTCACGTGGTGTTTGGAAGAGCCTGTAGGCCTGCTGAGAGGTGAAAGTGGGGGAAAGTATTTCTTATTTCTGGTATAGCATATACACCTGTTATAGCATAAACACACTTTCCACTAAGATAGGAGGGGTGAGCTCTGAGGTACACCAACCTGGATGGACGACAGAAAAAAAGCAACTGCCGACACTCTTTGGCGTCATGAAGTGTCAGTCAACATATCAAGAACTTGGTGATTGGCTGAGGAGCTCAATCAGGATAAAACTTTAAGTTGGACAGTTCTGCCATCTTCCAGAAGTAACACCCCTCTGCTCTTCTAGTGTTGTACTTCCAGAAGTACACCCCTCTGCTCTTCTAGTGTTGTACTTCCAGAAGTACACCCCTCTGCTCTTCTAGTGTTGTCCAGATTTTAAAATCAAAGAGGGCAGAGTAGAACAACTCTGAATAGCTTCCAGAATATGAGCTTTTGGTAGTTTTATACAATAGGTTTGTGCAGCGTGGAGCTGTTGGGTTCACCTTGCTCAGGATGTTGTGATTGTGGTTCTTATTTTGGACTGCAAACACCATTTTTGAATTGTGCATATGGGCCAAATTCCTCAGCAGTCCTTATTTACCCAGAAGTTGTTTTTAGAATTCAGATTGTTTTCTTTTCATGGCTCATAAAGACAGATTGACTGGGGTGACCCTGATTCGTCTCGATGAACTTCAGCTGTAAGAAAACACTCCGACTGGGTGTCGTACCATAAACATTTCACAGCTACAGCTGATCGAATCCAAGCATAAACGTAATCAATGTGCTATGTGAGAAAAAATTAGTGGTACATTAACCACTCCCTCCCAGACCACTGGGAGCTTCCCTTTGAGTTGCTGGAATCAGTAATGTTCCATTAGGGTTTTCATCACTCTGACCCATGCCAGAGCGCATTGCCATATCTCAAACGGCCGTGTCTGGTATCAAGAGCCCGTTTGATGTGCCTCTGCTTCATGTCCTGCGGACAGACGAGGCCCAGCGGGAGTCCCGCGTGTTCGGGTCCTGCGCCTCTCACTGCTAGAACACATCACTGGCCACCCTGACCCCTTGTGTCACCCTCGCGAGTGTACTGTGTATGTGTGTGTATGTGTTGTGCCTTTGAGAGATGAAGTGAAAGGGCTGAGCCTGGTGGAGCGTCATTACAAGACAAAATATACAATATATGACAGAGTGACATACAACATAAGTTTAAGTAACAGTTCCACAATTCCTATGTAAGGAGTGAAATGTAAGTTATGGCAAGAGATCGGATGAATTGAACAGCAAATCCCATATGAGATGATGTGAGTTTTCTCCTATAAACATTTAGGAAGGAAACTATACCTCCATCAAAAAGTGCAAACTAAGAAAATGATTGATTAAGGCTCAGTTTCAATGAAGCACAGCAGTGTTCAAACGCTCTTAAACTAGAGAACAAAAACCATTCTTACTCATTTTACAATTACCTTTATGTGTCAATGCTCAGTATGTTACCCTAGACTGAATCCTACTGTATTTACTATTATAACAGAAATCTATAGCCCTGTTACTCTTTCAGTATGTTCACTGATGGCTTTCTCTTCCGGTATGCCTTTCTGTCCCGTACTTTGTTAAGTAAGGAGCGCAGAATGAAAGGATTCATATACGAGACTCAGTCTGTGAGGAAGTCCTTACGTTAGCATCCGCTGGATTTGTAAATCACGACGAAAACAGCACCCCACCTTTCCATCAACGCACGAATGAGTCTCAGAGGCCGCCAGCAGTGAGAGTTTCCTGTAAGGCGGTGTTTGAAGTCTCCCGGTTACGGCTTTCCCGTTAACCGCACACATTTTCTCAGTAACGGCTACGGTAGATTTCGTCTGTGACTGACGCGAGCGCATTATTAAGATCGCCGAGCTGTTTTGTCACGGATGTAATGGAACGGACCAGCGTCGGTTTTAAGGCAACACCCGCACGCGGGTCACTGACTTGGGGTCTTGCCTGGGAAGTTTGTCTTTGATTAAATCTGATTTGTATGTCTTCTTTTTCAGCATCTTTTACTCGCAGACCCTAGCTGTGTTTTCCAGAAGAAACAGAAAGTTTTGTTTGTTTTACATGAAGCTTGTCACTCATATTTTGCAAAGAAATGTTAATGGGTCGAAAACAAAGCGCAGTGCATACAGACACACTAAACTCTA
This sequence comes from Tenebrosternarchus preto, assembly GCA_025802075.1. Classification (NCBI taxonomy): domain Eukaryota; kingdom Metazoa; phylum Chordata; class Actinopteri; order Gymnotiformes; family Apteronotidae; genus Tenebrosternarchus; species Tenebrosternarchus preto. Next base: position 16,972,010 of record JAOYMR010000008.1, on the reverse strand, counting down.
ACCGACCATTACTGGATTCGGTCATCCTTAAAATATTTAACAAGCACAGTGAAAACATCAGATATTCCGTTTTAGTTGAACAGAGATATGTTTGTGTAAATGGTCTGAAAGATATACTAAATGTGAACACACCATGTAATGCTCAAATGATAATTGATTTTCATAAAACTTTGGGACCGAATGTTACGTTCTGTTCTATTATTGTATAATAATTTCTTCCATTTTCAGATTCATGAGCGCCTTGATGAGGAATGACACGTGAAGTCTTTTTGATGTGAACCAGTGAACCAGGTTCGTCATCGTTACGTTTCCAGACTCTTCAGATGAAAGATTAGCTGTAATGCAATGTGTGTGTGTGTGTGTGTGTGTGTGTTTGAAAAACTGGTAGATTATGGATATAAGGAGGCTATACTCAAATCAGCAGTAGTACGAGAATGGGTAGTGTTTGACTGTATTTTAACTAATATGTATACATAGACAAACCAGTGAGAGATTTTTGTATGTCTTGGTACTGAAACTCGCTGGTAATGCTAATGAATTAGCATTTCGCTTACACACGGCTGCGCGAAACCTTCAAAAAGGCTTAAGTCGAACAAGGATTTTATTCAGAAGCGATGTTTAAAAATGTAGTTTAGTTTTGAAAGTGCCTACAGAGAGAGTTTGAACTTTTCAGTGTTCCAGAGTCAAGAGTCTCTTGGATTAAACAATCTGGTCAGTTTGTAGATAAATACTCGCTCTGGTTCCAGGAACCTGTCATAAAAGCACTTCTAGTGCGATCTGTGATCCGCCTGTGTAACTCTCGAGTTATCGGCCTGCTTTTGGCAACGCTGGATTTTCATACTTTGGAAAACCTACACATTTCCCACGAAGAGATTTACACTTAAACAATCATTTCCATGTGTGAGTACGGTGCAATTCTGAACAGTTGGGCAAAATGAAAAGTACAAAAAAATATATAAATAAATAAAGTTTTTTGGGGGCGGTGTCCGAGCTTTCTCTTCTTTCTCTTGCCATCAACCAAGATATTTCTTCAATCCCTGAGAAAAACTCAAATTTATTTTTAAGAACGTGTCAAAACACAGAACTCAAGTTCAGGGCAAACAATTCTCCTCGGTTCTCCCTTTTCTCCCGGCCTCTACAGGCCAGGCAACCGTTGGAGAAAGCCAAACAAACAATTAGATTAACCGGTCATATAATGATTAATAAATAAACAACGTTTGATTTATTTTTCCTGCCTGACTTTTCTGCCAACAGAATGCCACTGGCAATGCCGTTTTCCTTCAAAACGTTTAAAGTCACTGTTACGCTTTCCTACCTGGAACTCTGACCAGCGCGTGAGAACCCCTGTGATGTTGTTCGACGCCGAGAGCGAACGCGAGGTCACGGACTTAAAATCGCAAAAAGCTCCCGATCCTCGGCTTTGCTTTCTCCGTTTGTACTTTTATCCAATTTGCAGAAACGCTACATGCGATTTGACAGATTCTTAGCTATTATACTTAACTGCCAAACGACCCTGGAGAGGGAACTTGTTACGCAGCGTCCAGAGTATGAGCCCCTCTCAGTCTCCTAACATCCAGAGCTGTAATGTCGTCTTAGTTTAGTCCCCAGTGAAGTATTCTGAACGAGGCATGTACCCGAGCACCTCACAGTATCACGATGGAAGCTTAACTACACTTTCCTGGCAGAGTGCTGTGTTGCCCACGCCAATTTACATGATATACATTCTATATGCCGTAATATATGGCTATACTAATAGACGTCAGGCTGCCGAAAAATCTCCTTAAGGTTGCCTGGATACTTGTTCGCCTCTACCTTACCTTCACGGCAAAGAAACGCGCATGAAAACCGACTCGACAGGAGGCCTGTTTGGCTTGGAGGAGAGATCCAGCACAAACACAGCGAAATGGGACTGGCTGTAGTGCAGGGGCACTGAGTGGAAAGACGACAGAACAAGTAACATGAGCCGAATTACCTGATGCCAATATGTATGTTAATAAATGTGATAGTGATCCATCAATAATAATAATAAAAAACCCTGCACGATTTATTACTTGGTTAATGTTTATTTACAACATCGTTTAACTTAAGTATTATTATCAAATATCATTAGTTTAAGAATTGTGCAGTGAATGAGGTAATAAATATGTTTTTTTAAAAAGACTCCAATTTGTTGACTAGATGTTTGGAGGGAAATATGAGAGAAAATCCCGTTGAGGAAAACGCTTTCGCGCGCATGGATTTACAGCCTCTCGCGCCCCACTGCCCAGCTTGGCAACGCGGCCGCGACGTGGCACCGCCTCGGAACGCGTCATTAAAGCCATTAACGTTCAAAATGGCTGCAATTTTCTTGATTCCAAAAACAAACAGCTCCCTTGGCCTCCGCAGGCGAACGTGCCGAGACCTCCCTCCGCTCGAGGAGCGAGCCGAATCCTGACAGAAAAGCTCCCCGCGTCGAGGGTTTTTTTGGCAACTCCGAGCTCCCTGTCTAAATGAGCCTGCAAATACTCTAATGGCGAGCGCAGGTGGGAAAAACATTAGCAACTCGTGAGGGAGCGTTGTTACAGTCCGCGCGAGCAGCGGTAAATCTCCCATTAATAAGGAAAAACATTCCATGGTAATCAGCATGTACGAACGTAAGAAAGCGCGCGACAGAGTATTTGTGTATGGGGCCGAACAGAAGGTTTTGTTGTTGCATGTGTGTGTGTGTGAGAGAGAAGGCACTTAGAAGCTACAGTATCAGCTGCCGCTTCGGGTAATTTAAGTTTCAGTGGCCTTGGAGGAACGCGGTTTACTGCTCTAATTAAGCCGGACTGGCAACGTACCATGACTCTGTATGTCCAGTAAACTGACAGCCAAGGTTAAAAATGTAGCTCGCCTTGCTGCCGTCTGCTCTCTTGTGAAATAACAAATAACTTTTGGTTTTATTATTAGCTCTAATTTGAGCTTTTCCAGTGCTATTAACGCTAAAAGAGAAAATCATTTTAATAATAAACAATTTTGTCCTGGGAAAGACACCCGGGACTGACGTCATAAGGGATGTTTACAGAACCTGGTACTTTGATGTCATGTAATATGACATTTTTGCTCTTTTTCCATGGTCTCTGACTTGACTGGATGATATAGCAAACTCTTGCTTCTAAGACAGAAATGAGGGCTATTCACATTTTAATGAACTGTGGTTATCAACTATGATTTATTAGTCTGGAATAACCCATACTGAATCTTGCAAAGTTAATTTTGCTCTGCTGAATTAATCTAGCATTAGCAAGATACCAACTATGTTCTCTGCTGTTTTGTTAACCTTTTTGGTTGGATCAGTGAAGTGGGCTCTGGGCAAAAACAAAGAAAGAAATAAAGCTCTCAAGACTGGCAACGAGGGTGTTTATTATTGGTTATAACAGGTCTGAAAGGCAGAACTGAATAAATAAATCGTAGCTATGCCACTTTACTTTGAAGCCTCTTTTCCCGATGGGGTTTGGCACTTCCATGATTAACATTCTCACCCGTGCCACTGGCATGTGCAGATGTTCACCGTTTAATCCGTGAATTCACTGAGCGAGCAGCAAGCATTAAGGCCTATAAGAGTCAGGATGGATTTGTATTTTGTTAATCACAACAATGATAAACTCTTTAACTGTTAATGGTAACAGAAGCCAGGACGGTGCCTATGCTGTTCTACTGGGTGGGTCAGTGTGTTGTATTCATTGTACGGTTGGTACACACTAGGTGGTGATACCCACCATCACCTCACTGATGTCCCACAGTTTCCTCGCCACCTCTACGTCTGTGGCTTTAGAAAGAAGCGTTTGCTCTTGGCAGTCCGCGAAGCACTTGCCCTGGACCGCCTCCACGTCCGGAGAGCAGGCGAGGTAGACGGACGTGCGTGCGCCCTCCTCTGGGGACTTGAAGAAGGCCCGGTATGTCAGGCCAAGCAGGGGTCTCGCCAGGGGGGACACACGCACATGTCTCCCCAGCTCGGTCCTCACGAGGCCAGGGGTGAGGGCATTGACAGTCACCCCCGTGTTCTCCAGTCGCCGCCCCAGCTCCAGCGTGAACAGCAGGTTGGCCAGCTTGCTGCGGCCGTAGGCAAAAGCCTTGTCGTAGCAGTGCTCGCTGCTCAGGTCGTCGAAGTTGATCTCGCCGCACTTATAGAGCTTGGAGGAAACCACGACGACACGGCTGGGGGCGGAGCTCTTGAGGAGCTCCAGCAGCAGGTTGGTGAGGAGGAAGTGACCCAGGTGATTGACAGCGAACTGCATCTCGAAGCCGTCCTCTGTTTTAGTGTACGGACACTGGTAGATCCCAGCGTTGTTGATCAAAACGTCGATCCTGGACTCCTCCTGGGTGGACAATTAAAAACAGAACTATATTTTCAACATTTTTTTCGCTTTAGGGGTGTGGCGACTTATTTCGAAAGACCAGGGAAAGATGAATACCATCACATACTGCAAGACAGAATTTCACTTGGAAAAATGGTATTTCATGCATGCGACATCTTATGTCCTTGTTTTGAGTAAAACTGTCTATATAATTTAAAACTTTTCTTCCTGTCAATAACATAACTTTGGCATGCAATGGCTAAATAAATTAAGGGTAAAATGAGCCACTCTGTTTCTGAGACAAACAGTCAAGACAATTCAAGGCTGTTAGTGCAATGGACAGTGTTATTAGAAATAGCTGAGGTGTAGCATTTAATTGTGTGTGACAGAAAATGGCCTAGTCTGTTTCAAATTTGACACTGACAAATAAATGAAGGTTCACTCTAAGGTAAATTCATAAATCTGCGAATATTAATGTTGAAAAGTGTGCTTGTTGTCCCCAGCTAACCCTAAATCCCAGCCACCACCTCACTCGCCAGTATCCAGACTGACTCGGGGTTTGCTATATGTAGTATATTTCAGGTCCTGAACTGTGGTGAGAAAGGAAACGTGGAGCTAAGGCCTTTTTTAAATATATAATTTCGTTCGCTGTAAATCGGACACGTTTTTACTATGATAATAATGGTTGCAGGTCTAGCTCTGTGGAGTCTGGCGCGCTCCTACAAACAATCCCCAAACACAGCTTCCGTTCACGCGTTATCCGTGGGCTCGTGAGTATCACGTGCCTTTACCGTTGACCGCCCTGGCCTGCCCGGTATGGTCCGGTTTTGCAGCTCCCTGTCCTCCTGGACACCCGTTTGTCCTCCTTTTGGAGTGGGGTGGTGCTTGTTTTCCATCAGTAACCCCCGAAAGCCCGTCCTCTAAACGCTAGCTAGTCAGTTAACCTGAGATATTTGGCAAAAGAGAACAAAACGCTTCAGTTTTTAGTGGTCAGCACACCTTTCATTTCGAAGAGTAGGAGTAAAACTTTACGTTATATCACAGCTGGTCAATTTCTAGTTTAAATCGGTCAGCTCGGTTAGCTATGTTATCGTCTTCATTCTCTGTGTTGTCACGTCACTTATATGTCCTTTTTAAAGGGGATTAAAGCGCTACGGTTCTGCGTCCAGTTATAACCCCTGCGCCTCCGCGTTAGTGAGGGCTAACCCAGTTAGCACAGCTAACAAAACAAAAACATGGCTTATGTGCCAACAGTGTGAAATAAAAGTTACCTTGATGATCTCGTCACAAAAACTGCGCACTGACTTTAGGGAAGCAAGGTCCAGGAGTTTAATCAAGAGCTCGCCTTGCTCTGGCCCGGCTTGTTGGCGGATCTCCTGAGCTGCTTTCTCCGCTCTATCGCGGCTCCTACACGCCATGATCACCCGACCCTGTCGGCGAAGAAGCTCCACCGCCGTCGCTTTTCCTATGCCACTGTTTGCCCCGGTGACAATAATAGTTTTGCCTCGCATCATCTGGACACGAGCATTACAATGGTTGGCCGTGAAACAACGATCTCGTTTTGCAGTAAACCCGTTTTCCCCGGGCGTTAAGCGACGGCTGCACATGGGGAAGTAAACAAAACGACACTGGGTTACACGAGCCACACGTCACCGGTGCTTCCTGTTATTACCCTCCTCAACCTTTTAGTGTTCAGTGTTTATTACTGCGTTCATTAGATTTTTGCTGTTTGAAAATATGGGCTTTCATATCAGGTGAAGTCATTTTCTACTACCTGAATATAAACTCTGCCTTTATTTTTAATAAAACGCCGTTTTAGTTTAAGACGCTGTTGCATAGAAATGGACAGCCATTAATTCATTAATTTATTTATACTTTTATTACATAAAACATGCGGAAGACGGACACTGATTAACATCACTGTCACCGGGTCTTATGTAGCCAAACAAATCATGTTGGATTAGTCTCAGTTTATCAGTGGCGCTGTACACAAAATTCCCAATAAATACCAAATGAATCCTTGAGAGAAAAGCCTAAATAAAAATAATTGAATATGTATATAATAATAATAATAATAATAATAATAATAATTATTATTATTATTATTATTATTATTATTATTATTCCTTCTTTAATTAAAAAAAACATGAAAATGAAGATAAATTAAACACCATAAGTATCTTCACTCACTTAAGAGCCCAAACACAGTGATCAGTAACAGTATTACAGTACATTCTTGGAATAAATTTGACTGTATAGATTACAAGCAACGATCAGCTGACATTTAAAAACTTCTGGGTCCAAGGATGGCAGCCACCCCGTTTTTCTCTTTGTTTTAGCCTCTTATATAAAACGTCACATTCAGCCTCTCAGTTAATGAACAAGTGCTTCACGAGCTGAATCAGAACAGAAGTCCATGGATCTGTGTGACTACAGCACCAGGAAAAGGGACTATTCCCTTAACATAACATTTCATTCTTGCTAACGGACTGTCCGAGATGTAGTTGGTTCCATGAAATCGAAGCCCTGGGTAGTGGTAGACAGTCACTGCTGAGTTCCGTGCTAATTACCTCACTCTCACTTTTCTGACTTGTCCGGCTTTAAGGGCTCGCTCTTACGGTATTTCTGTCCGATCCCATAAGGCACGTGTGCAGCGATGGTGCCCAGCTCTTGAGCCCCTTCGATGTGAAACATCTGGTCGTCGAAGAAGATGTGAGGCCTTATTTTCTGCAGCAAGGGACCCTTGGGGGCGCCGGCGAGGAAGAGCGCCTCGTCTACCTCCAGCCCCCAGCTCCGCAGGGTCTTGAGGACGCGGGCTCCAGAGCTGGCCGCACTGCGCGCCGTCACCAGGTACGTACGGATGGGACACTTGATTCGCTCGTTCTTGACATAGAACTTCCTTTGCAGTTTCCCTAATGCCTCCAGGAAGCACTTCAGGGGTCCCTGGATGGAAAGCAGTGCAATTATTGTCACAACACCATCCCAAACTGGATCCTGGCCAACAATTATCCTCTTGTAACTACACTCAAAGGCTATTCATACACAGCAATGGCTCATGTGACACAGCTTAAGCCTTCCCATGTGACAATGTGTGAGAGGTATTGAAATATCGTGGCTTTGGCTGTTAATATGCAGAGAAGCTGCTAATCAAACAGGCTTTGACACTGATCTTGGAGGATTTACTAAATACTCAGATATGCATCAAAGCAACTGGATCAGCAGCACTGGAAGCAGTTTTTAAATGAGATTAATTTTGTTCATCGTTGTTGTCTGCATCACCTGGGCCAGTGGCTTGTTCTCAAACTCCTTCTCGTGCTGAAAGAAGGTGTCCAGTCCATGTTTCTTAACAATGATCTCAGACTCGTCAGAAAATAAAACGGCATCTCCATCAAAGGCGACGCGTAACTGGGTATCGCTCAGTTTGTTCTCATTATCACACGTAAACATAGTTGCTGCAGCAATTCCTAGACACACACAAATCATGACCATCTACGCAGGTATTCAGGGGGTAATTTACAACACTAATATTTTAATCTTTGGGAAAATCATGTAATTAAGGAATTGTATCACTGAGTTGTATCATTTTACCATAGTCTCTACTCAACACACTCAGCTGAGCATTCTCTAAACACCTTATATGTATTTCAGGTATTAACTAGCCAGATAAGTATTAAGATTACATATGTGGAAAAACAGTTAACATTCGTGGGTAATCTATCACAAAAGATGCTGGAATCATTTGCCTACATGTTGTATTCATAGTTGCTCTCTAAAGACCTTAAACATTCTCATATATTTCAGTGCTAAAGAACACTCATATTATTGACCTACTTCATTAGCCTTTGCATGTTCCTAACAAAACAATTTTGACTAGTTGGTGAAGGATTAGTTCATATATGATGTTTTCATATGCTTTACATGCTGTGTTCCTGGTATGTTCCTGCTGTGTTCCTGGTGTGTTCATAGTATGTTCCTGGTATGTTCCTGCTGTGTTCCTGGTATGTTCCTGCTGTGTTCATGGTATGTTCCTGCTGTGTTCATGGTATGTTTTTGACTACCTTCTTCAATAGCCTGCTGGACTTTTTGTGAGTCCTTGGATAAATACAGGTTGGTCATGTAAGCTTTCAGGTATCCTATTGGACTCTCTCCACCCGTCATGCAAAACCTTTCAATGGATAAATCTAGGGACAGAAGCAACATGCAAACAAACACACCCAAATATTTGTATCATCACTCCATGAATCATTGGGAAATCATTACATTAATCATTACATTTCAATTTTCAGGCAACTTTTCTGTGTTCAATTGCTTGTTTAGTGTTCAGCTGAAGCAGCATGTTATTAGAACGTTAATGCTTTTCATGTTATTAGAACGTTAATGCTTTTCATGTTATTAGAACGTTAATGCTTTTCATGTTATTAGAACGTTAATGCTTTTCATGCTATTATAATAGTAATGTCATTTCCCATACCATAATGGTTTATACTGTTGATGAGACGAACTCCAACCTGGGCGTGATTATTAGTCATTAGGACGATATCAAAGAGTTCCTCACTGTCTGGGTACAACTCCCGCAATCGTGTGTTCACGGTCATCAGGGCCTTGTACACACACACACACACACACACAAACAGAGAAGAGAGAGAAAGAAGAGTAAAACTTGTGTAACACCTTTAAGGTGTGATTGACAGTCTGCCACTGGGTGAGAGCAACTTGTTTCCAGTGTACATGTTATGTAATTCATTTAAATGAATCTGTCTATTTCACCTTAAGTTTTTAGTTCTTTCTGTTTCTTATTCTTTGTCATATTAGGTATTTAACTACAATTCAAGACTGAACTATGTATGATAGGTCCACATTTAATGACAATGTAATTACAGTAGGCAAACAACATGGGCAGTGGTAGCTCACTTGACTAGTAACCAGAAGGTTGCTGGTTCAAACCCCACCTCTGCCAAGTTATCACTGTTGGGCCCCTGAGCAAAAGCCCTTAACCCTCAACTGTTCAAGATGTATTCAGTCACAATTGTAAGTCGTTTTTGGATAAAAGCATCAGCCAAATGCCGTAAATGTAATATATATACTGTTTATATGTGTATATATTTTACACACACACACACACATATATATATACCTACACCTATACCTGTATATATATATATATATATATATATATATATACACACACACACACACACACACACACACACACACACACACACACACACACACACACACACACACACACACACACACACGTATAGGTGTAGGCCTACATAATATATATAAGAGAACATAATCTACACCAGTGTGTAACTGACCTTGACGAACGGGAATGCGACACCAGGGGTAAACGGCTCATCCTCGTGCTCCAGCTGGTAGGACACGTATCTCTCGAGCCCCTCCTCTTCATACAGCCTTCTTTCCTTCACCATGTTGAATAATGTCCTCGACGACACCGCGATGGTCACCGCGTTTTTAGGCTTCGGCTGCGAGGGTCATTGACGTTAACAGGTATCAGAGACTAAAAAGTAACGCTGCGTCGAGGCCTTCGCAGGAGCAAAGCAAGAAATAAATATATGAACGATTCACTTACCGGACGAGGTTTCGACGTTGTTTTCAAGTTGTCGTAGAAATGCTTTGCCGCAGTCCAGTCTTTTTCTTCACTGCTGTCATAGTTCGGCTGCTCCACCGCATTCCCGGCATCCTTGCTCATCCTCGTAGTGCTGTCTGTGTTACAGTTTCCTATAACAGGTGTTCTTCCATTGCTCCTTCTCCACACATCCCTGTGACGCTTCCATGACAGCGCGTCAGCAGGCGATTTCGTGATCACGTGTTTAATGCTTGACCGACTGATATTTCCAGCATCGGAACACATTGTCTTTATGATGCCCCTCTGCTGTAATTGTGCTACAATGTAAGGCGTATCTTACGTTCCTCCACTATAACAGATGTAATTCGTTAACTATATGTTACGAAAATGGTGTAGAGTGCACAAATGAAAAAAATCTAATAAATAAGTAATTTGAGGTTATCCGATCTCGGGGTCATTTTGGGACATCCACTGGGTGGTTTGTTGCTTCAAACTGAAGGCTACACACCACCCAACGTTGATCCTTTAAATTTTAGATTCCCTAAATGTTTTTTCTTGCATTATTCAATATAAAAACTCCTCTGTGTAAAACACTTGTAAAGATTATTTGTGACAACGTGTGTTGTAAAAATGTAAATAAATTAGATTTTAAATTAGATGTAAAATTGAGCTCTATCCCTTTCAGCTATATCCTTAATTTCAGCGCGTTTATTTCTATATCACCTTTCACAGACCTGCTGCAGCGCACTGTGCTTATTCGTGTTATAAAAGAACAAATCCATTTCAAAGATGGAACTAAAATGCTTGAGACACCATACTAACCCAAATCAGTCATATGGCCAATTTCGTATTTATTATATTAAATAGTATTTGTAAAGGTTTTGTTTTTTGATTTTTTATGTGATGGATCTTAGGATGTAACAAGTTTATTTTATTCTTCCATGTTTTATGTGGAGCACTTTAAACAGCCACTAGATATGAAGAATGCTGTGTAAATAAACGTGCCTCGCCAGATTATCTTATTCCTCTCCATTAAGTGGTGCCTTTCAAATATAATAAAGTGTAAAAATGTATAAAGTAAAAAAGAAATATTTTTGTGGTCATGGAATAAATGAAAATCAGTTGCTACAAAGGTACACTACACCAAACACTTCTCAGTACTTCTGTTGTACTCAGGTATTTTTCCCAAAGAAAATTCAATTTTAACAAGGCAGATGTGTAGGCCATGTGGGAATCTAGTAACACAAATTTCCACACAAACTCTGGCCATTTCACATCTATGATTCTGTCAGATTTGTTTTTAATTCTGTTTTATTAGACTTGCAAGTCTAAAAAGTAATGTAATCAGAGTGTAGGTGGTGGGATGAGAGCATAAGGAGATTAATTTATGTCAAATTATTTTGTCCTATACAGCTGGACACAAGACAAAAACACAAAAAACAGCAAGACCCACAAAAACCAGCAAGACCCACTCTCTGAGCATCACCATCACTCACACACACACACACACACACACACTGAGAAGCAGTCTGACCAATGATTGCATGTACATGATCAATAATTAATTGTGGCGTGGAAGAAGGAGAATCAATTCCGCGCTAGAGCAGCACAAACACAGCTGCACGGAGAATTCTGACCACAGAAAACAAACATGAACATGAAAGGAAAAAATAAAGCCAAATCCAGAAAACTTTAGAAACCTGGAGACATTTTTACATGGATGTATGATGTATGATGTATGGTCACCCTGTGTTGCTGTTGTTTCAGGCCACATGCAGTGTGTATGTAACCACAAACTCAACAGGGAGGCAGATGTGTTAATGTCTGGAGGTAGTCAGTGGCTCTTAAAAGAGCCGTGTCGGACTATATCAGACAAGGCTTGTATCAGACTATATCAGACAAACTTATTGTGCCAAACACTTAGGAGGCTTGAAGGTATATCACCTGTTAACAGGCTGGACGGTATATCACCTGTTAACAGGCTGGACGGTATATCACCTGTTAACAGGCTGGACGGTATATCACCTGTTAACAGGCT
>JAOYMR010000008.1:16808256-16823646 GCA_025802075.1 Tenebrosternarchus preto | reverse complement strand
CCCCCCCCCCCCCCCCCCCCCCCCCCCCCCCCCCCCCCCCCCCCCCCCCCCCCCCCCCCCCCCCCCCCCCCCTCCCGTTAGCAATCACTCCACTGTTTTAGAATGATAAAAGTATATAATCTTCTGTGCTTAGACATGATAAAGCAGTGAGTTCAGAAAGGGACTGATGCACCAAAGAAGACATTTTTTGTTATTCTGCATGTCTTGGAAACATCAGATGAATCTTTCCAGTCAACATTTGTTAAATATTATCAAAGTGCTTTAAGAAAATAAAGAGTCCAAAGCTAGAATTTTCAAAGCTGAAATAAGTTTGTGTTTAGTTATTTAAATAAGTTTGTGTTTAGTTATTTAACTAAGTTTGTGTTTCGTTATTTAAATAAGTTTGTGCTTAGTTATTTAAATAAGTTTGTGTTTCGTTATTTAAATAAGTTTGTGCTTAGTTATTTAAATACCGTAAGTTTGTGTTTTGTTATTTAAATAAGTTGGGGAACCCCACAGTCACAGTGCTGGATAGAGACTCTCCATCATTCACAGAGGCATGAGGATTATATGCTGATATTTTGAATGTATGAGGATTATATGATGATAATTTGCCCAGGACAAACCATTAAGCATAAGAATGTAAGCAGAGTGTCTGCATGTAAAACCAGCAACAGTTAAACAAAAATGTCATAGTAAAAGATTCAGTAACACCTCAGTTTCAGTCGTCATGGAAACCATCATTATCTCATTCTTGTTTGCATGCTTTGTTTTCGATGATGTCAGGAATGTGGGACGGTGTTGTTGAGGCGCTCTTACCGGTGGTCCCGCAGATGGTCCTGCCTCCTGAAGGCCTTGTGACAGATGTCACAGGTGTAAGGCCTCTCGTCAGTGTGCGTGCGCTCGTGGATCAGCAGGTTGTACGACTTGGTGAAGTGGCGCCCGCAGAACTTGCACACGAACTCCTTCTTGGTCTTGGACGGGAGGCGGCCGCGGTTCGGCTTGCGCTCAGGGGAGGAGAGCTTGGCGGCATCCAGCAGGCAGCCGAGCGATGGCGGGCGGGCGTGCCCCCCTCCGCCCGCGCTCAGGTCCTCGGCCTCCAGTGGCTCCTCCTCCCGCGTGGCGGCCGCGGCCAGGTTGGCGAAGTCGAAGCGCGGCTTGCTCTTGTTGCCTCCACCCGCGGCCTCCGGCTTGCCGGGCTGCACCAGGTGGGGCAGCAGCGGGATGGAGGGCAGCGGAAAGCGGGCGTCCACGAGCCCCGGGAGCTTGGAGAAGGTGCAGCGCGGCATGGCGAAGGGAGGGTAGCCCAGCGTCCAGTGATGCAGGTGCACGGCGTGCAGGGCGCTGAAGCTGTACACGCCGGGCATGTGGTCCGCCGGCAGCTGGAAGCCACTGGAACTCTGCAGTAGCGAGTAATTGGCCAGCTGGACAGACGGGTGGAGAGGGACGGGGGCGGGCAGAGTTTTACTACCCATGGCACGCGAGGGGGAGACTGGCAGCAACTGTGCAACGTCCTGGAGGGCAGACGGGTTTTAGAATAAGAAAGTTAGTTGGTTTGGTGAGAAGGGCACACCTGCCATGCAGGAGATCCACACAACAGCAAAGATACAGATACACACACGCACACACACATCAAAACATATACCACAATTTTTGAGCAAGGCACCTCAAATATGCCAGGGTGTCACTTGAAAAATGTGTTTGTGGGTGTGTGGTTGTGTGTGTGTGTGCGTGTACTCAAGCACACACACACGTGCGTGTGTATATGTACACACAAGCACACCCACATACATGAACTGTGACAAACAGGCCTGCCAGACGTAAGTGTGTGTGTGTGTTTTGGCAGAGGTGTTTCACACTCCCATAAAATGCACCTGAGGCGATAGAGCTGACAGAAACAGAGAGACAGCTCTGAGCAGTGCGACATACCTGTACCAACTGTTTAATCCCGCCTGATACGAACAGACACAAAGCACAATAACTGCTCTTTGTCACGGCCGTGTGATTGACGAGCACACACACACACCCACCAGCCCGCGCTCTTTACTATGAGATCTGTGGAGGATCGTCTTCCTTGTTCCTCATTTCTATCTAACCATTTGAAACTCAACTCCCTGTAGATTCCATTACATTAGTATGAGTTTTTTTCATGTTTTGTTTACAGGGGTGCAAAGTTGATCCAATAATTTGGAGCAGAAAAAAGTCCTGTTGTACTTTTCATGGTGAGTTTCAGAGTCTATAACTGACCATGTTTAATTTGGCCAACTGATGGCACTCAGCTTTGTGATGAAAAACGTCTGCTGTATATAAAGGCAAATGTTATAAGGTCACGTCTCCGAAGTGTTGGGTTAATCCTTGGAGTAAATAAAAGTGAAATAGCTCTAATTAAGCCTTTTAGACCTCAGAGCTCCCCTGTGGATTTGGGCTGCTCTGATCACGGCGCAGAAGTAATTGACTTTTACCTACAGGGTCATTAGAGGAGCTCAGTGCTCGCTCCTGATACAAGGTTGTACCCTTAAACCCTTTGAAGCGCACATCCCCTCACATGGCTGCAGGCGCGAGAGGCTCTGGACAGTCACAGACGTGTACACCCAAGCACACTTAATCCCTCAACTCCAAACCAAACGCCTTAACTGCCAGTAGTGTGGGAATCGAATAAAATAAAGTTTTAACCACAATTTAATCGTGCTTTAGTTTGAATCCAAATCCCCTATCCGCTGTTGTATTTGCTCTTGGCTGGTAACTAGCGCTGTAACTCTTGTATGAGCATGGTCTCATTTCACCGGCACAATGGCTAATTAGTCGGATTTGTACACGGCCAAGTCATACCAGGCTTTTAACAAACCCCGTGCCAGGTGGAATTAACGTCAGGCCCGCGGTTCCTGACCAGATGTTGATCTTCACTGAAACGGTGAAAGAGTCCGAGAATCACGTCGCGTTTGGGTTGCCCTCTGTCACCCTCGCAGATCTGCTACTTCTTCAGATCTGCAGCTTCTTCTGTGGCGCGGAAGGGCAGTAGAATGTTTTCGCCGCCTTTGTACTCGTGAAGAAAGCACTTACGACTAATCACCTCTTCCATTGTGAGTAAAAGTATTCGGTTAGAAAGTGGATTGCGGTCGAGGTCATCAATGCAGGATACTGCTGAGACACGGCCTCTTTAGACTTTAATCGCCCAATATAAATCTGCGCAGATTGCGCTCAAATTCTTCAGAGAAATGTCAGAGCCGACGTGTATTGTGGGAATTAAACAGAATTCAACCCCCCTGGTCGGAAAACGTCGGGCCTCTATTCAACTGCGCAGCGATTATCAGGAAAGTGTGTGTTTTTGTCAGCGTGCCAGCGTGGGGCGCGAGGGGGGACATGGCCACTTGACTGCGAAGAGCTCGTGTGGTCCGTGAAGTGTGAGGCTAGAGGCTCCAAATGTGAGAAACCTACTTTAAGACGACACATTAAGCAAGCGTTTTATTCAGAGGTTTGAGGTCGACTCCAAAATTATTCATGATTTATTTATCGGAGGATAAATAATTGACTAATGTACGCTGTTTTATAATTACTCGCCAGATCCCTAAAGTATGTTAACATTTTCATAAAAATTCTAAGACATCAAAGAATCGCGGCTGCAGCACAACGATTATTTGAATTATAAGTATAAATCTGCTCTTTGATTTTCATTTATTTTGCTTTATACGTGAACGACGCGGAAATTCGTTGAAAAAAGGCACTTTTGTAACGGGATACAAGACGACGAGCATCCTTTGAGAGATTTGGTTTTATAACACGTCACAGTGACAAATTAGGTGACAGGTTATGTGAATATAATAAACGTGAGCAGCTTAAATGTTTAAATTGGACAGGACTGTAACACGGCAGTATCTGGAGCATTAAGAAAATCTAAATATTTAATCAGTCAAAGACACTTACCCCTCAAATTACTTTCCAAATCTCCAAAATAAGCCTATTTAGCCGGCTTGCTCGACTAATAAACATTTTACAATCAAACTATACTATTTTATTGTGGTGTAATTTTATTATAAAATTATTAAATCTATGAAATTGTTATTATTATTGGGATCTGGCTTGGTCGTGAAAGTTGCACTCAGATCTAAACGAAGAGTTCGTGCAGCCTTACAATAAAAAGACAGGTGCTGGTGATAAGGGCTTCTGAACTGATGTGCGCGCAGTTCAGTATTTCTAAGGCTCAATCCAAATAACAGTGTCAGTGATCGACTGCAAACGAAATCAGGAACAAAATGATGCACACCTGAAAGGAAATAACAAATAAATGAAAGGCGATTTGCCACAATTATTTACTCTTAAATAACCAATCTAGTCTGCGACTTTGGATGTGTTTACGACGTGCGAACGAAAAAATAACCTAGAGTGAGAAGCATAATCGCGAAATTAAAGACAGGAAAAAACAGCTGCCTTAAAATAATCCACGCACTGCCAGAACACAAGACTCAGACACATAACGTTCATATGAGTCACGCTTCGTTTGATTTCAGTTTATGCAGTTAAAAAAATGCTGTATTTTTTCCCCATTGAACGAAAAATATCTTTGTTGATACAAGTGACCATTATCTACACGCCGCAACGTGAGAGGCGCTTGAGATATCCCACCTGTCGATCAGCGCGTGCTACCTCTGCGGCAGCGCGGATCTTTCATCTTTATGACGTGTACTGCCTCAGCGCGAGCATGCTGCCTTTACGTTCACTAATGTCCGCTAGTATTTATCTATCGACACGAGATTTGTAAGAATGCAAATTATATTTTAAATTACATTCAAACAGCATTTTAAAAAGTTTATCAGCTTTTGAAAAGTTGGATGGTCTACGGAAACAGACACATCCAGCCTGTACGGCATCAACATTTCTCGCTGCACTGTTTAAACACTTTATGTAACTACTAGTGAAATAGGTAATATGTAGATTTTTACAATACGACATACTGCAGTTTACCAAATAGTCCAACGTGCGTGAAAATATTTACCAGTTCTTGATGCAGCCAGCCGATCCAAAGAGTTTAGTTTTAGTTAGTCTTCCCACAGAAGCTGACGCGAAATCATCGAAAGTCACCGCACCGAGTGTTTGAAAAGTTTCAGGCACTTCAGAGAAAGTTTTGCGCGGGACGGACTGCGCTCTTCAGCATGTTCGCGTCGCACGCGCACTAACTCCCGTAGTTCACACAAATGTGGTCCAGTAGTTGTACACGGGGCGTATTTGGTTACTTGGGACAGAACTCTCTTTCTCCCTCTCCCAATCTTTCTGTATTGCGGTCCCAAACTCAAACCGCCTCTTTATTGAAACCTAACCCGCGACGTGCACTGCGCGTCATATGGCCAAACCCCCCCACACAAAAGTGAAGTTTCTTACAGTATCGCTGCTTCAGTACAGCTGAACTGAAAACCAGAGGCCTGAAAGACACGTTACGATATAATATAACATATATAAGGAGACATATGTACGCGGTTTTCGTAACCTTTGGTCTGCGCGTTATTTAATAAAAGACAAGTCTCTCTTGGTTAAAATAACACGCAGAAGATGTTACGTCAGCTCACAAAAACCCTACGATTTTTCCTTTTAATTTTCGATTTTTCTTTTTAATTTACTTCATAATTTTGATGCAAAAGTGGAACATGTGCTGCATTCAATTAGTGTACATAAGAGAAAAAAGACAGACAAAGAAAGAAAGAAAGACAGAAAGAAAGAAAGAAAGAAAGAAAGAAAGAAAGAAAGAAAGAAAGAAAGGATATGTAATGTTTTGTCATAAATGGGTTTTTAGTCATAATATATAACCCTTGTAACCTCCGTTTCATACTTTAGTCGAACCGCAGAAAGCAAAATAGACAAATGAGATTAACACTAACACTGAAATAGCCGAAAGCATAAGATTTTTTTAGCCCACTGGTTTTCCTGTTTAAAATGGGCTTCTGTGCGAGGTGGAAGGTCTAACGAAGCAAAGCTCGCTTTATATTAATTAAAGTAAATATACAACTGTCACTTTTAACTTAGAGTCTCGGTGAGAAAGAAACTGGACACTAATTTTAAACCCTCCAAAAGCCATTATTCAATTTGTCACTCTGGCTCAAATGAAGACGGATCTACAGCACGTGTTTAATTTTTTGTTACACGATAAAAGCATCTCCTCGCGCCTGGAGGGGTGCGGGGTGGATGGGAGAGGGGGGTGCTAGACGAGTATAAGGTATACGAGAACCAAGCGTTCTTCTGGCCACCGGACACACAGCTGGTTCTGTGGAAAAATGTTGCTTCGGAGAAAGACACACGCATTGTGATGCATTAAAAATATGCAAATAATTAGCAATGTAATGTAAACATTGTACTTCAAAAGAACAAAGCTACAGATTTTTTAAAGGTAAGTTATGGTATTCATTTATATAGATGAAGTCTAAATATTCCCTTCAAGATCAAAATTACTTTTAAAATAGATCTGACAATGTTTAAATTTTTAAATAAGCTTTCAGTTGTTAGTTTTTATATTTTCTTCGCGTTGGTTTAGCTTAGACGCCCTTAATCTAACGGCCCAAACGGAGATTTCGTTCAACATCCTTGAGAATCGTCTGCAACAGAACACCAACGTCTCTTACATTTGTAAGAAGGTGACATCTCTCATCAAAGAAACCATTTGATGTGCTGTGTCACCTTGTTGATTTGAAGTCGCGACGGATCGTTTAAAGGTCTGGAGCAGAGTAGGTGCGCGAGCGCCTAAACACGGGATTCCGGCGCGCTGCTTTGATAAAGCGCGCAAAACCCGCCACCTGGTGGAGAGGTGTGATAGTGATCGACTCGTTTTCAATTTATGCCTCCTGATTTACTGGTCGCCTTCACTTGAACTTAAATTATCAAGCATATTAGATTACCAGTCAGTGATAAATTTAATGTCTAATATAATTTCGAAGATACAGAACAGCGTCTGAAATACTTCTGTTCAGTTTTAGGTTCGGACCATGTTAGTATGGAGTGATGGGGGGAGGGGGTTAACTATAGTTAAAAATTCAACCAGAAAAAAATATAAAGACTACAATAACTTAGACCATTTTATTTAAATGTTAACCTGCAAACATACTGAGAGAGAGAGGGAGGGAGGGAGGGAGAGAGAGAGGGGGAGAAAGCATAGACCGTTGGCTGAAAACTTATTCCACTTGAATTTGCTCTGTTATTTTATGAGAAAATCCCGGCCGTGCTGCGTCAATGAGCCAAGCGCGAGAGCACTGACCTCGGGGAATTAATCAACAAACCCTGCCACGGAAGCCGCGCGCCTACTCCAAGTCTGCATATAATAAAAAACAGTGGCGAGACATCATTTACATTTCTGGAGGGAAAGGGAAAACAAACTGTAAAGAATGGGTTTAGTGCGAGAGCGGGGCACGCATATTTAGTGACTTTGTCTAGTACACAGAAGGTACTGGAACTTTGATTACAGCCTTCGCTTTCGTTTCCCTTCTGCCGCTTTTTACAGTATAAAATGTTTACAAATCACTTAACATATTTCATAAATGCTATTTACGTCACTTTAGATAACCCAAACATTTCAGCCACAGCATGTATAACATTTCAAAATCCGACACTGTCAGAGGTCTGCTGGTGAATCAGTAAAAATGGCCTTTTATATGCGTTTCAGCAGTCTTAATAACCTTAAAACCCAAACTAAAACGCAAACTTAACATCTGCTACGGGAATAACTGTAACGGCTACTGAGGACACGTTTTTTTCTGTCTGCTTGTGAAAGTTATTCCTAAAACACCGAAATGAGGTTGCCGGAGGTCACCCGGTTACATGTTGAACGGTCGTTCCCGTCTCAGTTAGGCCCACCGCCCACGAGCCCCTCCTCTTGCTCGCGCACAGAGCGCGTTGTGCGCATACTGCTTCGAGGTTTCCGAAAAGTGGAAGTTAATAGATTCGTTAATAGATTATTTAATGGATTCGTTTATAGATTCGTTAATAGATTCGTTTATACATTCGTTTAGATTGTCTTGATAGATTTGTCTGCGGAGACGCAAAGACAAGGAAGAGAGGAACCATATGTCATTACTAACCCTCCTTCTAAAAATATTCAGGTTTTTTTTCGGAAAAGGGGATGTGCATTAAACATTAAAGGACTGAAACAGGAACGTCCCCATCCCCATTCGAATGTTGGTTCGTTTTAGGTCTGAAGAACCATAAAAAAAACACCACAGCGGTAATATTACAGTACAGAATTTAGGAAAAACTTTTCAGAAAACTTTGACACGAGCCGTTGGTTCGGCTGAACAAGTTGTAGGTTACGGGTTTCCCTGAATGACATACGTAAGAAGGCTAAAAAACATATCTTCTAATATTTCACATATTCTTCTGGACTTCATGGACAGCTGCCATGAATACGACATCACATCTTCCAGTTACAGTACAAATGTGTACCACAGAAAAATCCCAGCATTGTGTTCCGAGAACTCTTCAGTACCAGAAAGGACAGTTGCTTGATTAGCTGACTTCCTGTATCTCCCGTATGTCTTGGCCACCGTACCTGTGGGCCTTGTTCCTTGCCTTTCAGCTGGCATGAATTCAGCGTTCTGCTCTGAAGCCATGACGTTGTCTAAAGCTTTAGCTTTTGAAAAATAAATGATTACGCTATTCTGTGGATAGAAAAGAGTTCGGCTCGGGTTGTGGCAACGATGTATGGTCAACGGCGTCTCTGTGACGATAATGACTGGCCGTTACAATGGAAACGGACTGTTGCACACAGAGCTGTTTAGCTCTCCCATGGTTACTGTATTCCCCGCAAATCTCCTTTCCATTTTAATTGCGGTTGGGTTCTTTTGCTCTCGTGCTCCACTGCTGTTTTACTTCTCTGTGATGTCACTTCCAATCGGGCTCGCGCCGCGGTGATCACAGAGGCGCTTAAACTGCACAATTTCGCTCGCGTATTTCCGTCACAATGAAAGCAATGAGTGCAGGTCGTATATTAGGCACGGGGGCAGGGTGGGCTGTGCGCGAGGGCCAGGGGCTGAGGCGGAGCGCAGCGTTGGAAGGGAAACGGCACTCGCATGTCACGGTGAAGCCGCAGAACCATAACAACGGTCCCCAAAGGTAAATCGTGCCCATTAGAATAACAACATGATTTTAATAGCTAATGTAGAGCGAGCGGGCGAAGTCGGTTCCCCTACCAGAATCTCCGCATTGACCCCAGGGCCAGTTATATTACACTCGCGTGTTATTAGCTCACATGTTATTATTGCTGATTAGATAGATGGTAGTGATGTATGGTGTACCGCGAACGATGTAATTGACAGGGGAGATCCGAGAACCTGGACCAGACCACACGCGGAGTATTGGAGATTGGACAGGAAGGGTGATTTCAAAATAACACTAAGTGGTGACATCTGATTGTATTTCAGGAGGCGTGTCTGCGCGCAGATAATGTTCTGTCTAGACGTTTACAGAAAGACGAACATAAGAACTGATAGTAGATGAACAAATACTGCGATAGTTTGCTTAGTCTTCAGACATGACATTCACACGTGAAACGCACACGGCTCTCTAACCCAACACAAACTCCCATCAAAAATGCAGGAACAAAAACAAATATTACATAAGGGAGGTATTTAATCAGAGCAAACAGCCGTTGTAACCCTCTGCATATATCTATAATGGCCGTGTTAAAAAGATACAGGACGACTACATCTCAACGATACGCTTGTAGCTGCACGTATTACCGTCTGCTCGTCAGGATTCATAATGTCCTTCTAAGTTTCATATTCTTGTCTCTTGACTTCTTTCCAGGACTTTAGAGCATCCATTGAGAATGAATAGAGTCATGGACCATTATAATTTGATTACATTTGCATCCCGTCCAACAACTAATATGATTTTATGAAACTTTAAACAATGCCGTAACTTTGTCAGTTGCTTTGAAGGGTTTGTTCGGTGTAGATGTCAACTATAGTCTGAGACTAACCGGACCTGTGCCAAATACGCTTTGAGAATATAAATAATTTGATCAATATTGATGCAGTGTGTAAACATAGAACTATTTAATACAGTGTGTAAACATAGAAATATTGATACAATGTGTAAACATAGAAATATTGATACAGTGTGTAAACAGAAATGAAAGAAGAACTGACTCGGTTCCAGGGTCATTTCCGTCACACTCGACCTGTAGTTCTCATCGATGTCAGACTGTATAATGCAATACCAGAGCAGGTGGTTCCGGTAATGGAATTACTGAATTGCTTTAGCGATATGCTTGTGAGTTGAAGCATTACTTAAGTAACACTAAGCATTACTTAAGTAACACTAGCTAAACCACTGAACAGTTCCTAAGGGGTTCCTGCTGCCCCCCAAGAAAAGAAGCAAAAAGAAAACATTTGTCTGAATCCAGATCAGTGCAACTTGGGTTGTTTTTTCAACACTGTGATTTTTAACTGGCAACGACTGCCGAGTGACAGCAGATTCTGAGGCTCGTGCTGTGTGACCCTGCATCAAACACTTAACCCATGCTGGTCCCGGGGTCCTTCCCCCGGGGTCCTTCCCCCGGGGTCCTTCCCCCGGGGTCCTGCACCACTGCGAGTCCCCACCTGCTGACAGATCACCTGCTGACGTGTCAAGGAGAGGCAGTGTCAGGAAACAGCTCTCTCACCCAACGCCATCACTGACGGTGGAACCCGGAGGGACATTTTGATTGGCTTAGACCTCGTGCTTGGCTGGACAGGGTGAGGAGATGAGCTCTGTGTGTTTACAAAAACCAGACACTGAGGGGGAAATGAGCCAGAGAGCATCATGGGTGTTATTTCTTTTCCTTTATTTAATCAGTGGGGTCACTGGGTAAAGCTATTCTGTCTTGTTTCGTCTATCATGAATGTTCTGAGGACAGTGACAAAGTTCTGAATGGGTTTTAATATTATGTTTCCCTCTTGAGTTTCAACTGAGGTGAAACTATCGATGAGTAACAAATGTTCCAGTTATGGTCACTAAAGTCCAGAAATGTTGTTTGTATCATGTGTGTTTACTAATAATGTGCTGAGATTAGTGTGCTGAGCAGGTTAAAACTGAAAAAGAAAAGATTTAGGGACTACAAGGCAATACAAATGTGTCCTAGATTTAGTAGCTCAGCAGACATAATTTCCCCCTCTCTATATCTCTAAACGCTAGTTAAAACATCGATCGTTAACACTAGTTAAAATGGAGTAGCTGACCTCTTAGAAAACAACCACTGGTCATCATATTTAAAGAAGACACGATTCATGTTCAGCTTGGTATCTCCTCTGCTGTGGTCTGGCCTGGAAAAGACGGGGGGAGGGATGGTGAGGTTCTGTGGAGAGATATGAAATGCTCTCCTTCGCTCTCCTGACCTCCTGACGGCCAGTGAGAAATGTTTTCAGCATGGTGGAGCTGAGATATCGGATCTGGGTCCATGATTCCGGCCGCTGCGGGACTAGGGGTGCGTTCTCAGGCCAGTTCCCGAGCACAGCTCAGTGAGAAACGTTTCAGCAAAGCTGTAAAAGCAACAGCTTTATCGGATCTCTGGTGAGCCACGACACACACAGGAATCTTTCTTCTCTGGGAGTTCCGGTCTTTCGAAGCATCGCTTCAGCCCGGTTTTTTAACAGAGTTCCGTTATTCTGAATTTGTGTGACCTGCATCAGTGGAGCTTTTTTGTGACTCTATTCGCTGTCGTTTACTCACATCCTCTGTAAAAGTCATGAGGAGGCTTTGGACCAGGAGCGGCTCGGTCGATGGTGACCCAGGACAGACAAGAGGTGACACTGTTCAACTGTTCATACATATACACTGTACAAATGGTGTTAGAGACCTAGCACTCACATGGTTAACAAATACTTATGTGTAAACATTTATATCTGAGTTAATCTACAAACTATCCTTAGTGTAAAACAACAACAACTAAATAATCAAAGAAAACTATAACAAATAGAAAAATAATAAAATAACCTGTATTTGTTACATTTTGATATCTTTTTATGTTGTGGGTTGCTAGTGGTCTGAGCATTGTGTTTAAGGGTTTATGAAGCCTTTAAGTCTTTATGAAGCCTTTATGAAGCCTTTATGACTGCATCTTTAATAGCTACAAGAGGGTTAAGGTGTTTGAATGTGTCCATTCTACAAAGAGTTGAGGATGTGAGACTCCAGTGCTGCTCTTCATCGACTCTTCATCGAGAAAGAAAGATGGTGGACGTTCATGAATCTGCCCTGGGTTCTAGGTGGGAACCTCCACTTTATGACATTCTGGAGAGTGAAAGTCTGAGTGTGTGTGTGTGTATGTGTGTATGTGTGTGTGTGTGTGTGTGTTCACACCATTCCATCCCATCAGGGAGCTGTTGATGAGCATTACAGCTGTGCTTGAGAAAACTGAGTGGGTCCAGCACGCTCGTACCAAACTCCCACAATCCTCTGTGTTTTCTCAGGGTGAGGGCTTATGGGTGCTGAGCGAGGTGCGTTCTTTAATCTGCCGCTGATTTAGAGTCTAGTGACTGATGTTGCTTTGCATTCTGGGTTCACTGCAATGATGAGTAGATGATACAGAATGGTAAAAAAAACTCTGTTAACTGTGTCCACTTTCCAGTGGACTAACGGTTTAGTGCTTAAACAAGTTCCTTTCTGTGAACATACTATGAGCACCAGGCTTTACTACCCAGAGTAACTTTTTGAACTGGCTGACTTTGAGCCTGTCGAGTTTAGACTATTGTCACACACTGAGTTCCACTTGATGCACTGTTTTTGCAAGTTGTGGAGTTGGAAGGAATCACATGAATTTGTTTTCTTTAAGAAGTGCACCATTGATTTACTTCACATTTTCTTGTAGCCCTTGTGACTGGAAAATACTAGATGATGACTTTGTTGAGTTTTAGAAGCATGGTGAAGGATTCAGAGCTGCTGGGCAAGTTTACTGTTCCTGGATCAGTTTTTTCTCTGACGTGGACCAAGGTCAGTCTGATCTTAGATCTCTAAGTTTAACCACAGCAGCTGTCCCCCAGGAGCCACAGGACATGGTCCACACCCCTTCACCAGTTCTTAATAAAAGGCCAGCTAAACATGTATTCCAAACAGCAGGTACACCAGTAAATTTTGCACACTTTATAGCAGACTTTTTACAGTTATTTTGATGACCATGTTTGAGTTATAAGTATTTATTTTCCATGCAGTATTTCTAAAGCAGGAAGCTGTCTGATCAGCTAGATTCTTGAGCCGAATCCCAACAGCGTTTGTTTTGTAACATTGTAACGGACATGAAGATGGAAAAACTAACATGAAAATCCACCATAAAGTCCATATAGAGAGAACAAGGTATGCAGACGTGTAGATCCATGCGTTGAGCAAGTCGTCTCCAGAAGGCTGTTAAACCAGTTCTTGAATATCAGAACTATCGGGGTGCCATGGCAACAATGCAGTCTGTGGTGCTGTTTCAACTTTTAACAAATTTTGTCCTGTCTGGAGGAAACCGGTCAGTTAGTGCCCCATTCTTTGAGCTGGGTGCGATGAACATATCATCCAGCCTGGGAACATATTTAAAGTTCTTTAACAATATTGTAATTTGATCAATAGAATTAAAATAACCATCTTAACGCTCTGGTATTCACTTCACCCGAGTTTAAGGTCCTATTATGCTAAAAACAGTTTAAGTTTAAATAAAAACAGTAAAAGTTTAGTTTTATATTTTGACATTAGTCCACGCTGATGATTGTGCCCAGGTTGGGTTCTGTTATGTTTCTCTACTCATGTCTTTCTTTCCATATATACTCCTCTGTTTGTTCATGCGATGTCCTTTAGTAACCCCCAAGCACCTGGGTATTCTGTGTGTAGAGTAACACTCTACAGGTACGGCAGTCCCTAGTGCTTGATTTTGTTCTAGATGTTTTAACTGTGGTTCTGATTGACTTTTGCAGGAGTATAGGAGAGGTTGCTGAGCAGATTTGTTATGGCTGTGAGACCAGAGGCTCTGAGCGAGATGTGCAACTCAGTGAAACATGAGAGCGCTCTGTTGCACCATAGAAATCATCCCATTCCCATGCTCTCTAAATTAGCACAATGACCTGCGAGCGCAGGGGACCAAGAACATCCATTTTACCGACGTTTCAGACATCTTTGTTTCTCTCTCCCTCTTTCTCTCTCTCTTCCTGCCACATGTCCTGTCTGGTTTTTTCACCAGGGCAGTCCACAGCATTTGAAACTACGTTTGTTTTAAATCAATTCCTCGTTCGGGAGCTTCTAAGGTCTCGGCTCCTGGAGCCTCACCCGAGCCGTTGAACCAACCCGTGTGATGTCAGGGGCCTCATGCGGGTTGCGTGGGTTCAGAGCAAACAGGAATTCATTTAGCCATCAGTAAATCAGGGCGCTAACGCTAAGGAAGACAACCTGCAAACAAATGGGGTCAAAGGGAGCTGCAGCGTTTTTCAACTGACCTAAATGGTACTCGAGAGTCCCTTCTGTCCGGTCAGCTACTGACACGCCAAGGGGAGTCCTGGGAGGAGAGAAGCATGGCAGCGTGGAGTGAACAAGGAACCCCTAACGATCCGAAGAGTGACGGGGGCACAAAACCTCGGTTCTGATGGTACATTATTACACCCACAGTGCTGAACGCATCGCCCAGCCAAACCAACATAACGTGCTGTTAACGGTGCAGATATCGATGACGGCCGATTGCATGACGTCCACTCAGAATGTACGAGGGACGAACTCAGTGCTCAGGCCTGTGGGGAAAACACCAACACACTTCAGCTGTTCTGCTAACGGGGGGGGGGGTGAGAAAAAAGTGCAAGAGACCCAAACGATGTGAAAACAGGAGGAGTGTTGAGTGCTGAGGGTTTATGGCGCAGTCTTGTGTTCCTCCCGCCATTTTAAACGTGACGGATCAGTGTAACTCTTCAGAGAAACACAAGAGATAATATTTTTAAAGTCGGCGAGAGAGAGAAGGAGGGAGGAAGGAGAGAGAGGGAGGGAGAGAGGGAGAGAGACAGAGGAAGAGAAAGGGAGGGAGTGAGGGAGAGAGAGGGAGAGAGATTTTATGGTTCAGGCAGAAGTGTTGATAGCTGAAGTTGACAATGGAGAGGGAGAGGTGTGGGTGGAACAAAAAGAGTCTGTATATGGAGTGTAGAGAGAGAGGTGTGGGTGGTGTAGAGAGAGGTGTGGGTGGTGTAGAGTGGTGTGGGTGGTGAGGATGGTGAAAGCGAAATAGAGATGTGTGGACTTGAATCAGGTTCCTTTCCATGGTGTTCTGATGGAGTTCATATCCCATGAATGGTGTTCTGATGGAGTTCATATCCCATGAATGGTGTTCTGATGGAGTTCATAACCCATGAATGGTGTTCTGATGGAGTTCATGTCCCATGAATGGTGTTCTGATGGAGTTCATAACCCATGAATGGTGTTCTGATGGAGTTCATGTCCCATGAATGGTGT
>JAOYMR010000008.1:16623988-16640671 GCA_025802075.1 Tenebrosternarchus preto | reverse complement strand
GTGTGTGTCTGCATGTGTGAGAATGAGTGTATCTGGTGTGTGTGTGTCTGCATGTGTGAGAATGAGTGTATCTGGTGTGTGTGTGTCTGCATGTGTGAGAATGAGTGTATCTGGTGCGTGTGTTTGTGTATGCAGTGTCAGAGATGGATAGGGTTGTCAGAACATTTGAGCATGAGGTAGAAATTATTCTGGCTCATAAATTAAATTTCTAATTACAGGAGCATGCAACACTTCTCATCAGGTCCTCTCAAGGACATTTTTCCTCTGGTGCTGGACACACGCACGCACACGCACGCACACGCACGCACACGCACGCACACACGCACGCACACACGCACGCACACACGCACG
Source organism: Tenebrosternarchus preto (assembly GCA_025802075.1). Classification (NCBI taxonomy): domain Eukaryota; kingdom Metazoa; phylum Chordata; class Actinopteri; order Gymnotiformes; family Apteronotidae; genus Tenebrosternarchus; species Tenebrosternarchus preto. The sequence goes on along the minus strand of JAOYMR010000008.1, from coordinate 16,640,320 downwards.
CACACACACGCACACACACACGCACACACACACGCACACCTTGCTTTCTGCCCACATGCCTGAAAGTGTATGAGTAACCCGGCAACACTGCCCTCTACAGAGAACTACAGGCACACCGGTTAACAGTTACAGAACTACAGGTACACTGGTTAACAGTTGCAGCTGAACCACTGATGCACCACTGGCATATTATCAGCATTTGTGTATCCATGTTTGTGTGCGTCACCAAGCTCTGGAAACTTTACAGCTGGGGATGAGGTGTGTGTGTGTGTGTCTCACCGGGCTCTGGAAGCTGCAGTAGAGCTGTGTGAGGTAGGGGTGTGTGTGTGCAAGGGTGAGCACCCTCTTCTCTGTCATGGTGCACTCAACATCATCATCCTGCAGAATAATGTCCTTCTTCAGCACTTTTATAGCAAACACACGGTCAGAGCTGTTGAGCCGGGCCAGCATCACCTACACACACACACGCACAGGCACACGCACACACACACACACACGCACGCATACACGCACGCACACACGCACGCACGCACGCACACACACTTAGAGATGAGCATCATAAAGACAGGATGTGAAGTACATGGAGAAGAGTTAGAATAACATTTTCAGTGTCGTTTTGAGGACGTTCAGTGTCGCTCTCTGCACATAGCAACCAAGTTACAGCACAAACGTGATTACACACACACACACACACACACACACACACACCTTGCCAAAGCTGCCTTTTCCCAGGACCTGCAGGAAGGTGAAGTTTTCGATGCCCAGACGCCGGACGTCCTCCTCAGGACTCTCACTTCTCTTTACACTCTCACTGTGGGAGTGCCCTTCCAGCGCTGCTGGGCCCTGTAACACACACATACACATGCATGCATGCATGCACAAACAAACTGGTGATAAAGTGTTCAGAAGTGCTTGTGTGTGTGCGTGAATGTGTGTTGGACCGCGGTGGTGCTGTACCAGTGAGTTACGCTTGGACATGGTTCCTGGCTGGAGCCCCATCTCCGCAAGTCTGTTGGCAAGTTCCACATTGTTAACTCCACAGCTAGGTGCTACATTCCCCTTACAGCGTATATGAACATTCATCTTACAAACTGTAGAGAAAAATATCACACACACACACACACACACACACACACACAATCACAGTTCAGTGAAAGCCCCATTTCCACAAATGATGGAACAGGAAGAGTCACTCCAGGTTATAAGATGTGTGAATGTGAGTAACTGTGTATTTATAGGCTGTCTGTATGTGACCTGAGTATGCATACGTGTGTGTGTGTGTGTGCGCATGTTTGCATGAATGTGCATACATGTGTGTGTATGTATATGTGCGTACACCTGCCTGTGTGTGTGTGCATTATGTGTGTGTGTGTGTGTGTGTGTGTGTGTGTGTGTGTGTGTGTGTGTGTGTGTGTGTGTGTGTGTGTGTGTGTGTGTGCACGCACTCACTCTTGCAGTGCAGGCCTTGTTTAATAATACCCCACAGTAAAGAGCCACAGTGGTCACAGAAAGTAGGAACCTTATAATTGTGGATGTTGAACTTATGGGGAACATTTATACTGAAACCCTGATTTGTTGTCTGTGAAGAGATGAACAGGAAAATATTCAGTGAAGCATAAATGAACATTAAGGAAACAGAAACACAGATCATTACAATATTTTATAATAATACTGCAGAACTGAGTCAGTTCCCAGTGTCACCAGCAGAGGGAAGGAAATGATACCCTGCATTCTACTCCGTAAATTTAAATCTGAATAAGTTTAGTTGTTATGGGTCTCACCTGTTCTTTCGCTGGTCTCTTCATGCGAGGACACACAGTAACGACATGCTGATGGCAGCGTTTGTGAACAACGCAAGCACAAACTAATGCGAAAAAAAATAAAAATCATTAAAACAAGCATGAAAACAAAGCTTTAAGTTCACACTACACTTTTATAAAAGACTGGGAGGAGCATCTGCTCTCGCTCCATCAGCCCACAGCATTTCTATCGCCTCTCGCCTCGGACAAACAAACAACGAAAGCACAGCAAGAGGAAAGACCAGATGACCCGCGGCCTGTGGGCAGCAGTGAGGGCTCACAGCCAGCAGGGGGCGCTCGGCATTCACCAACAGAAGGGTTCAGAGTGCGGGGATCAAACGGTGTGACTGCCGGCAACTCATTAGTGGAGCATTTCCCTTTGGTTTACTTTCGCTTAGGTGTGTTTGGTTTTAACCAAAAAGGGAGAACGCTTAGAGGATGAAATACAGCAAAAGACAAAACATACTCAGACCGTGGGAAAGAAAGAAAGAGAGAGAGAGAAAGAGGGAGATATAGAGACAGCTATAAATATTCAAGAAATTTAGCAGCACAAACTTTAGCAATATTAATGTATCACCATGCCAGCAAAGCACACTTAATTGGGAGAGAGGGAGAGATAGAGAGGGAGAGATAGGGAGAGAGAGATAGGGAGAGAGAGATAGGGAGGGAGAGATAGGGAGGGAGAGATAGGGAGGGAGAGATAGGGAGGGAGAGATAGGGAGAGAGCGGGAAGGAGGGAGAGAGTAGGAGGGAGAAGGGGAGAACTTGCAAAAATGTGTGTTCCTGCTCACCCTGGCACTGGTATCCTTGTTTCCCAAACACCCCCCTGAAACAGAGAGAGGGGCTATGATGATTTAAGAGTGTGAGAGATTGAGTCTCTGTGCTCAGGGCTCGATGTTCTAGCCATGTATGTGGAGTATGGGGCTTTTTACATGTGTGTATGTGTGTGCCTGGTGTATATATAAGGGTGTGTGTGTGTGTGTGTGTCTGGTGTATATATAAGGGCGTGTGTGTGTGTGTGTGTGTGTGTGTGTGTGTACCATATGAAGTCTTTGCAGTGGAAACAGAAGGTGGGCTGCTTCAGGAAGGTCGACATGAACTTGTGTCCATTGATCTGGTGGATTCTCCTCCGCACTGCCTGCTGCCGTTTCCGTGTCAGTTGTTTGTAGACGTGGGCGCGGCCCACTGCCTCGTCTACCCACGCGGCCACAGACGCATGAAACCACAGAAGAAATGCACTGAAAACTCAGCAAGATGCCAGAGGTCTCATCAGTGCGCTAAACCCCCTCCACAGGAAGAAGGCCATGGCTCTGCTTCAACCTGTTCTTGTTTTGTTGTATTTTTTAGGAAGTCTCAAAAGTCTCAATCATTACTTTTTCTGAGGTCAATGACAAAAAACACAGGGATCAACACAATATACATATTTAATAAATGCTAATAAATGAGGAAAATAATGTGTAGCAAACGTTAAAACATAAAACAATTAGAACAAAGGCCCATCCGTTCGCACTGCTGGATTGAACCAAAGAAAACATCTTAAAATCAGCACAACTAAACTAACTCAGTGTGAAAACCCTCCAGAAACTAACTCCAAAGGTCTTATGTCTCTGGCTGCTGTATTGTTGGGAGGTGTGTGTGTGTGTAGGTCATGGGTGGGTTGTATGTGTGTGTGTGTGTGTAGGTCATGGGTGGGTTGTGAGTGAGTGTGTGTGTGTGTGTGTGTGTGTTTGTGTGTTGTGTAGGTCATGAATGCGTTGTGTGTGTGTGTGTGTGTGAGCCTGGAGCAGTTTGATTTTACCCTCCCTTAACTAACTCTACCCTGCCACCTAAACTGCCCCCCCAACAGAGAGAGATATGGAGAGACAGACAGACAGACAGAGAGAGAGAGAGAGAGAGAGAGAGAGAGAGAAAGAGAAAGAGAGAGCAATAGAGCGCTAGCATACAGTAGACCTTTTGTTGTTCCATTAGCATTAGGTCTCAGACCAGTCTCCAGTCAGCCCTGCTAACCACACAGCTTAGAGGAAGTACACCCCACATCCCCTCACTAAACAGTGCCTGTGTGTGTGTGTGTGTCCACAGCTTCACCAACTCTTTAAAACAAGAGCATGGGACCATCTCAACCCAGTGTTCATAGGACCATGGGACCATCTCAACCCAGTGTTCATAGGACCATAGGACCATCTCAACCCAGTGTTCATAGGAACTCTGCTTGGAAAAATAACAAAACAGATAATGGCAAAACACACACACACTGCAGCGTTTCTGATTCTTCTGATTCAGTGCAATGTTTGTGATTCAGTGCGGTGTGTCTGATTCTGCTGATTCAGTACTCCATTTCTGATTCTGCTGATTCAGTGCAGTGTTTCTGATTCAGTACACTGTTTATTTCTGATTCAGTGCTGAGTTTCTGATTCTGCTAATTGAGTGCAGTGTTTCTGATTCTGAAGCTTATGCATAGCTTGTAGAAGTGGTGTGTGTGTGTGTGTAGAAGTTGTATGTGTGTGTGTGTGTGTGTGTGTGTGTGTGTGTGTGTGTGTAGAAGTGGTATGTGTGTGTGTGTGTGTGTGTGTGTGTAGGGGGTGGGTGAAACCTTCTCCCAGCATGTACAGGCAGGTAAACATACACTGTTTGCTTGCAAAGATTCCTGTGAGACACCTGGTATGTCTAAAAAATGTCAAAGCATTCGCAAAAGGTCTCACACACACACACCTACACTCCCCCACACACCTGACAATCACAGCTTAATTCAGCCCTAATGGGTTCTTATAGAGCTGAAAATTCAGGAGAAAACATTCACTTCTTTCAGACCAGTTATAGTTCTGCTAACTCATATTTGTGTGTGTGTGTGTGTGTGTGTGTGTGGGTGTGAATGAGAGATTCCTACCATCAATAAAAGATCCCTTAAGAGTAATGTGGATGTACACTTTGCCTTCTGGCTCCAGGTCAACCTGGAAAACACACACACACACACACACACACACACACACTCATCACAAAGTGTCAGAGTTCTGTGGAGAGCACATGAAACAACTGGTTAAACTACCTGTTCAGAGAGTGAGAGAGTCCAACAGGGAGAGAGGGAGTGAGGGTGAGAGAGAGACAGTGAGGGTGAGAGAGGGAGTGAGGGTGACAAAGTACTGCCATGGGCATATTCAATTTATCAGTCACTCATAGCTCTATATGCCCAGATCTGCGCAAGAAATGTAGCACTAATCTCCATGATAAAACCATCTGTGTAGCTTGCAGTGGGAGCATGTTTTAACCGCCTAATCTTCATATCTGCGTTTCAAGCAGCCATCGAGACCAAAAGTCCGTTAAAGTTCAAAATCGTTCAGTAAGTGCACGCGAAGCTCCTCGCTTCTCCTAGCGTTAGCGTCGTTAGCGTTCGTGCTAAAGCTGCGAACGGCAACATATCAGTTATTACTCAAAGTCGCGAAACGTTTCTTCTCTGGGCGTGAACTATTCTGATTAGCTATGTGCTATTACTTCAAAGTGCGAATTTTGCTTTCTTTTTCATAGATTCATACATTCATTTTTTTCTTTACAAAGATCCAGCCTTTCAGAGAAAGTTTCACATTAGGCAAAATGAAACACCAGTAAACGTATTGGTTCCTCTGAAGGTTTGCAGTCAGAAATGGATGAAGACAGAAACAAGACAAAGCAGACAGATCAGACTTTCTATGATTTGACATTCATTCATGCCAGACAGATCAGACTTTCTATGATTTGACATTCATTCATGCCAGGCAGAACAGACTTTTCTGCAGATATTAATGTATTAATCTGCCTATAATGTCAGTTTAGGGAAGCATGTTTATTTAGTTAACATGTATTAATTATGTCAGCTTTTTATCTGAGATGTTTAGTCCAGATGTAAAACCAACACATTAACCTAAGACCACCATGGGAAACATCTCAAACGCAAACACATCTTCATGGACTCCATAGACACTGGCTGAAGTGTTTGCACACAAGCAAAGTTACAAAGAATGTAGACTGAGAGCAAGAGAGAAAAGAAACGACAGATATAAAAGTGAGAGAGAGAGAGAGAGAGAGAGAGAGAGAGAGAGAGAGAGAGGGAGATAAACTTTTGCTCTGGTCTGCTCTATCTGGTGAGAAGGCAGTAGTTGATGTGTGAAAACCTTGGTCTGCAGTGTAATTTTACAGCGTACACACACACACACACACACACACACACACACACACACACACACACACACACACACACACTCGTGTGTAACATGTATGCACAAAGGTGCAAATAGTCCCTCCAAAAAAGTGCAACAAATGTTTACTTTGTTCTTGATACTCCCTTATAAAATTTGATATGCTGTGTAAGGCTTTGTTAATTGTGGCAGGTGTTTATCGTTTATATATTTTTAGATTATTTAAATTAGATTCAAGTAATTTCTTGTATAATGACAGGCTACTTTACCATTTTCTATTTTAAAATAGAATTTGCATGTGTTTTTGTATTTGACCTTTGAAGTAAAATTAACCTGCAAGTTGAAAATTGTAGAAAATACTAAAATGTTTCTATCTTTCCACCTGTAATTAACGTATATCATTTTGAAATCCCAACTAAAGTTAGAACATGTGCAGATTGGGGGCAGGCATTTCTTGTGTGTGTGTGTCGTTTTGTTCTGACCACCAATTTGGCTGGACAGAATCATCATTGCATTTTACAACCTCAATCATATTATTATACACACACACCACCTACCCACATATATGACACACTCACATACACTCACACACACACACACGTTTCCGTTAAATAGGTTAGACTTTGAGTCTAGCAGCTTTGGTCACACTATTAACTCCCCCCACAGGAGCCCATTAGCATGTTAGCATGATCTAATTAGCATGTTAGCAATATCTAATTTTGCTTTATTTCTTTGTCTCCAGATGGTTGTGGTGGCACCTGAGAATTACTACAAAGTTGGATTCATTTGGTGAGCACCAGGTGGATCAGTTCAACTAATCTAAAGATATTAAATCGTTTAAACATTGCCTTTGAGCTGAACAAGACACCAGTTTTATAATGAACAATACTGAGTGTACAGAAAACAGCCAGACAGAAAACATTCACTGCAGAAAAACATGCATTCACACACACACAGGCAGGAAAGTAAACTATTTTTATAAAGTTAATTTGTCATGCATCACACAGAGATGCACACACATCTCCACAAACACACTTGATCACTCCAGGCCTTCTTCAAGTGAGAACCTGCCAGAGAAACTCTCCGTTCTGATCATGGAGATCATAAAGGTTCACCAGCACCTTATTGATCACCAACCAGGCTAAGAGATGCTGTAAACAACCACACCTCACCCACAATCCCCCCATCCTGCTGTGTATCCTCACAGTATGCACTGACACACACACACAAGCCAGCTAAAAATGGAAATGAGGATTTTATTACAAGAATGTCAAAATTTTGCAGGAGATTTCTGGATGATGTTATTACTGGGAGATAGAAGTCAGGTTAAGGCCATGCATTTGTGATGGATTGGTTTCCTGGCTGGGCTTCAAGCCTTGTATTGTAGCAGTCTGTGATTTCAGTGGTAATCTGGACAGATTTTGGTCAGGAAAACAGGAACACACAACCATTACACCTGGCACTGACCTAACAAGTGGAATCAGGTGTATCTGAGCAGGGAAAAACACTTTACACTAGGCTGAGCTGGACTCCACTAGGGACCTCGATCAGCTCTCCATCACCGTGCAACTGCTCCAGACTTGTGGCCAACAAGTCTAAATACCCCGAACAATTCAGCTTGTTCAGTTTATCAGAGGGAGCGTTCATCACTGCACAGAACCAAGTCCACACACGTATGGTTGAGAAGACATGTTCAGTGTTCCTGCAGTTCCAACAGATCAGCAGTTCATGTACATTACACTTTCAATACCGCGCTGAAAATAATAACGTATTTGTTCTTACGTAATGACACTACATGTAACTAACATTACCTCACTCATTTGTTTTTCAATACTTAATCATTTGGTAACATTGTACATTATACAAGTGCGGTTATAGAAAAGAAAATTGAAAAATGTTCCTTTTGTGAGGCAGTTACTTCAGTTGTCTGACAGTTTTGTGCAGTTGAAAACTAAATATCAGAAGCAATATCAATTTTAGCTTAATTGCTAAAATGTTAAACAGGAAAAGTACATAAAATATTTTACATTTAAGACACGGAACAATAAGATATTATATGCCTATTGTGTGTGAAGATTCATACCATAAACCATGAACATACCGTCTAATTGAAACCACCAGGGAATCTAATAAAATCGTGTGGTCTTTATCAACCTGTTATTTCATAAATACATAATTATTTCACTAGTATTCTAGAAGACAGAAAGAAAAGAAGGTCCTAATATGGTAATGGTTTCATGTTGCTTCTTAGAAATGTAAACAGTTGTTTTTGCAAAGTGTTTTCCATGACGATAGCATGTTACTTATTTTGATGGCAATAATATCAGCTTGAGAGAAAATGTTAAACTGCAAAAAAAGGAAAAAGCAACAGATCAAGTACGACCGGTTCAGCAGTTTTTACCGTGGAAACTCAACATTACATTCTCAACATTACATCCTCCCCGGGAGCAGCTTCGATGTTATTAAGCTTCACAGTACGAGGGGTCACAATCACCCTCATACGGCCGCAGGTCAAGGGTCCTGAACAGTTCAGCCAAGCCCCCACCATCGGAGGGTCCCTGGTTCAGCGCCTGCCCACACCACAGTTGCCCGTGGCTGGTCACCCTCTGGATGGCAGGGATGGCATTTCTCTGGCCCTGCACTGGTCAACATCCGTGTGTTTATGGTCGTTGAGAAAGTGCCTGCTTGTAAAGTAAATATAATTAAAGAAAGGTATTAATGTATTAATTTATTATTATATGCTCGTTCTGTTGGTCACTATTACAGGTTCTACCTGTATGCAAGACAGACAGTTCAGTACTTGTGCTCACGATCTAAAAGTAGCAACAATCGGATGTGCTAAAATTACACCATTTCAAGATGGTTCCTTAGATAAAGGACTGTTCCTTGTACCTCCTATGGCTCACCTGGCCAGGTGCTGGTGATGCACCTGGCTTTACACATCAAAGGGTGGAATCCCAGCAAGCACAAAGTCTTGTGCTGACAAATATACAGTCAATTGATGCAGGCAGTGTCCTTGCTTTTCTCAGCAAACTAGAGTGTCTTTGAAGGGATTCTGATTAGGCAGTGCATTTGACAGGTGACGGAGACCAACACAGCTCATTGGGCACTGTAAGGTAATTATACTGGATTTGCTGAGTAAGTTCTCCACCAGCCACAGTGAGGAGCAGAGAAAAAGGCAAATGGAACTGCACATGGAACACAAACACAAAATTACCACCGCCAGCGAAATCTTTCAGAAGAGTGTCATTAAACTGGAACGACTCCAAGAATTACAAAGAGCTTCTTCTAACCCTAACCATTAAACTGGAATGACCCCAAGAATTACACAGAGCTTCTTCTAACGCTGTAAAGGCAATAAGAGCTGAATGTTCAAATAGCACTGACCAAAACACAGTGAATCACAAGAGTCATTTTCAAATGTTCGTTGTTGCTCAGAACAGCTTCATTTGTGTTCTGATGATTGATCCTGTCTTGTGGGAACGTCCTAGCGTAGTGCACAGAGCAGAACGTCCTAGCGTCGTGCACAGAGCAGAACGTCCTAGCGTCGTGCACAGAGCAGATGCGTTTCGTACGTACATGGAATATGCACCAAGAAACCACTTTTGGCTATATTGATGACGCTGTTAAACACGCAACAATTCACAATAATAACACTACGCTGGGTTTGTATAGTAAGCTTACACTCGAAAAAGAGATAGAACGTAGTATAAATAGAATAAAGCTTTACAGACCTCTACAGTAATCATTTACACATCTATATATATTAAACAGCACAGTCACAAGAAACCGCAGGGAGTGGTAACATAAGTCGTTTGATAGGGGAAATAGGTCGTTAAATTCTTCATTTAAAAACATGCAACATGATGGTGGTTATAATCGTCCTATAATCACAACTGCATCCCCACCCTGACGCTCTAATACGCCACGTTACTCTAATACGTTACTCCGACTCCAAATGGGAGCGCAGTCATCGTTGTGAATTTAGCTGGAAAAAAGAAACCATCAATGTCAGAACACTGATGACAAATTTAAATAATCGCGTACAATGTGAAACATGGAGGTCTGAACCTGAACAAACATAATTAAACACGCAGTTCAAGAACAGGACAATGAAAGGTCAAATTATCCCGACGTACAAACTCAGATCTGCGCGCATGAAATGAGTGTTTGACCTAATTTTCTGGAAACCCGAGTCTCTTCTTAACCCAAAAGAAGCGGTCAACACGCTTTACTGGGTACTGTGTGAAATCGTTTATCATCGAATAGTCAAAATGATCAGAATGATGCGGGCTGCTCAGTAGACGCTTCCCCGGGCCTCTGGGCGAACGCCTACCGAGCGCTCGAGATCTAAAAACGATACTACCTATTTAACAGTAAAAACATAGCCAAGTTTAGTTTGATGCAGAGCTCCAGTCTTAGGTTCTTAAGTAACATTTAAATACGCAAATAATCTATGCGTTTTACAAGCTAACATACACAGGCTATAAATACATTACTGACATGAGTAACTCCACCGTGACTCCAAGCATCAGCATAACTCCACTGAACACTAAACAAGCAAACAAGGTCAAAACCTTTTAAATCTTATATAAATCTCTGAATTGTAAACTTTAGAAACTAACACCTTTAATATACCTTCATGTAGATTTGAAGAGATTATGACTGAACTACACAGACCTCCTTTAGAGACCACATGGAACAGGTTAGACGAATCCCAGTAGCACTTCTCTCGCAGTCGCCGACCCCTCCGAGCGATAAAGCACGAGTCGTTATGACCGGTCATAACGGGACTAACTGTTAGCGTCTTTAAGCGCAGAGTAGCGCTGTTTGCGTTGTGCTTACAGACCGTCGAGGAGTAATGAAAGACATTAATGATTTTCGTGTACGTTTGTGCAACAATCAGTCTGCATTTTATATAACGCAAACAGACTAGAATGACAGTGTCTTTCAGATTAACATCTGTTACACGCAATATCCACTCTCAAAGTAAACTACAGAAACACTTACCCATCCTTCAAACGACTCTTCTAGATTTGTGTTCTTCATTAGGTAGTCGAACTGAATGGTACAGTTCGCCACGAAGTCGTCGTAACCGATCGGAGCGTCATGAAACACGGCCAACTCTACGTGCTTGCCGTCGTTCACGTTCACGGAGAACTCCTCGTTGTAAGTTGGCATGTTCGTTTTCTGTTTGGTGTGCGTCTGTCCGATTTTGTATTCGTCCACTTTCACTACGATGTAGGGGTCGAGAGTCTGGTTCGCCTTATTGAACATAACGGCATGACGCATAGATGTGCTCGTGGGTTTTAAATCCACTGCCTCGCCGATGCGCAATTTCAAACTGCCGTTAAACTTCATGGTTTTAGTGCGTCCTTCAAGACTCTTCAAAAACGAGGATGTTGAAGGTAACAGATAACGCTCACAAGAAGCGGTTGGTCATTACGCCACCTGCGTTCCAGTCCGGTCATCGCGTCATTGCTACGGTCAGACATAAACTACAAACAGGTGCTTCGAGCAGATGAGAAACCGTAGCCTGGCGTTTAACCGTCCACTGTATATACTGACAGCGACTTAAAACTAAAACAACTTTCTCCAGCAAATCAAAAATACATGAACGCTCTTTGCGGAAGAGCCTAAACGAATTCACTGAAAGGGGAAGTACAAGTAAACAGTGAGTTTACGCCCGACTGCTAATTCCGTGCTGATGCGTGACACAAGGCTTGTGTGCGCGCTATAACTATTTTGAGCGATGCTTTCAGAAGCTGATTTGCGTAATGCAGTTGAATTTTCCCCGCGCGCGACAAAGCTGATGAACCAGGCCGTGATGTTTTCACAGGTCTTCACAATCTCACAGTTCCAGGCTAGTTTCCTATGCCCAGCGCACGTTACATTATATAAGTCGCGATATTACCAGTCCTAACGACTTTAAGTGCTGTCCTTGTTTGCTTAGCATATTTCCCACGGTCGAAAGGACTCCTATACCCGGGCCATTCCTAAGGCAGTAGAACTAGAGCTTTTATCAAACAGCCACTTGTGTACCTGTTTCCCTGCTCCCGGTTTACAGTGCACCTTTCCTTCTGTTGCTTTGAACACAGCACCCCCTTGTGACAGAGAATTAAAAAAAAACTTTAGTCTGACTGAGGTGTTTGAAGGCAGCTCGCTTTACCAACAAAGTTAACTATATCATTTCTCCTTTACTAATAAAAATCTAAGAATATTATAATTGTAAATGCACGGACACTGTGTAATGGGGATCGTGTTTGGATCAACTGCTTATATAAAACAATGGAATAACAGACTCAGTGTCACTAACGGCAGATTTGACTTCTTTAATAGGAGACCTGGCAGTAATCGTTAGAGCTGAACCCACCAACACACACACACACACACACACACACACACGCCTTCACCACAATAAAACCTTTAGGCAAAGACTATGTAATCCAAAATGTTTAGCTTACAACTAGATCAAAGGGTGTAGTTTTACAGTGCGTATGTGAGTTACTAAAATCTTAATTTGTCAAATTAGTCTGTAAAACTCATGTAAAACATGCTGTCATCCTCAATGCATCCAGCAGAGGGCAGTGACAGTCTGTGATCGCCATCAAACTTGCATTGGCGAATGAATAATGTCTTCACGTCTGTGTTGTAAGCTTTACTGTAGCTAATTATTTGAGAGAGAGAGAGAGAGAGAGAGAGAGAGAGATGATCAGTAGAATCATCAGTAGAATCAACCGAGCTGCTGAAGACAGTATAAGGGAAACAGATGAGTATAGGTGAGCAATGAGAGTGTGTGTCAATCAGAAAAAAGGAATATAGATAAGTAACGTGTTTAAATCAGTGCAGAAAGGTGTGTGTATGTGTGTGGTGGAGGTAATTGGCTCCAGGTGGTGTCTGGTGTGCTGTCAGAAGGCGTGTGTGTGTGTGAGAGAGAGAGAGAGAGAGTGAGAATGACTGAGTGACAGAAAGAAATAAACCAGTTCACTCCTATAAACAAGTGGTCGGGTTTAATTCTTAAATACGTGCACCTCCATAAACTCGTGGTAGTCTACACTCCACTTCAACCACGAACCACGGCTGGACAAACATGATCAGGATCAGGAATCAAAACCGAAGGCAGTCTACCTCTGCGTGGAGAAAACGCAGGAAAATCGCTTGTGTCACGGTCCCGGCTCGTAACAGAGCTTTCCGTGAGATTTATGAGGCCACTTTGACACAACGAGAAGGCCTCGCCCCCGCGCGTGGAAATCGATTGCGGATGGGGTGAACGCGGAAGCGATGCGAGCTTTGAAAGAAAAGGCTGAATGTCAGCCTGAGAACGAGCGCGCGCCGCGGGAACCTCGGTAAAGCGATTCGCTTCAGCTCCACGCAGCATTATGACTTTATAACCTATACGTCGTAAATGTATACGGCTATAACCACACTCTCAGATTTACAGCTCGACATGTGTGGACTAAACACACACATGAAATCCTTGATGAAACCCTTTCACACATTCCTCCCTCAACACACACGGCAAATTGCATTAGTTTCTTCACTGTATGGCTTGGGATAATTTAAGTTGTTGATTTCGATTTACATGTAAAAGTAAATCCATTACATGAATTAACACAACCTGTTCATTAGGATGCAGAGACTGGGATAAATGTTCCAGAATAAACATCGCAAATGTGTTTAAGACACAGAGAACTTTAACAGCATTAAAACAACCATTAAGTGGTTCATTACTGACAGTACAGACGTGTTTACACACGCTTGTGTTCAACCGTAACAGCCAAGTCCTCTACAAAGAGAAGAAATGAAACCCTCCAGACCTTCTCACAGGAAGCAGTGAAAGAGGCTGAAGTTAATCCTGCTGGAATCATATACAACCAGGCTTTATCTATTCATGCTATTTAAGGTTATTTATAGAACAAAAACATCTTTGTATATGTAAGTTTTTTTGTTTTTTTGGTTCAGCCTAGGTGAATTTCAAGCTAATCGCACATACATACAGCACGAGAGTGTAAAGGTCACAGACTGTAATACACACATCCACACACAAACACGAGCTATGTTTTGGATTTTCATAAGATTATATATAGGGAGATCTTCAGCTCACCGAACAGCCCTTTTACCCTGCTGTTGTATCACACATGCTTATGTGACCAAGCACACACACACACACTTTATAATAACACAAATGTTTTAATGATTGCAGAACAGTTACATTAATACCATTACATCAACACAATACACAGATAAATCAGGTGCTGTACATTTGGAGAACAAACATGCTTTTTTGCATTTATAAACATTTTTTATTAGAGTGTGTGTGTCCTTGGTCAGCATGTGTGATTAGTTGAACAGTTTAGTCTCTTGCTGAAAATCTCCCTGAAAGCAAAGAATCCGAACACACGACAACTTTCCCTCTCATTTTTTAATCAACAAGAATAAAGTGCTTTGAAAAAGTATTTGGAAAAAATATGGAACAGTTTCTTTTAATGCTATAAATTACTTTTAGGTGTTTGCCACTGAATTGAATTAAAGATCATCGTTGTATCAAAAGACTGCAGTATTTCTCCTTGTCTGGATGCACAGAGCTGAAACTCCACACCCCAAGTATTGAACCCTCACAGGGTTTGGGGTGGGTCTGCAGGTCAGTTCTATAGTTGGGGGCGTGGCTACAGGGGGGAGTATGTCTGGTGCTGCAGTGAGAGGGGGCAGGACTGTAGAACACTGCCCTTCACTCAGTCTCTTAGAAAGGTTAAAGACCGTGTTAGTGTTGCGTCACTGACCAGTCAGTTCTGTAACATAGGAGCAGCTTTTCTACAAGTGTTACATTTGACACATACAGTTCTTTGGCCCGTAATGAACTAAGATGAACTCTGCAGTGGCATGAAGTGGAGATACATGTGCAACATTTTTATCATTGTAAAACAACAGCACATTTGATCTGTATATTCTGAGCCTTTTTAAACTTTTGTCCCTGAGAAATGCATTTTTAAATCATCAGCTTCCTCAGCTTATGGACTGTGTGTTACAGCGATAACGGTCCTCCTGTCACTGTGTAACCTTTAAAAGGTTCCTCTGAAAGCCTGGTTTGGCCATAAACACTGTACTCTAGTCTCCATCGTATTACAAGTGGCAGGGTTTCTGAGACTCAAAGGAGAAGGACAGAGGTCAGTATTCTTGTGCCCAGGAAATGATGATGACACACAGACTCAGCAAACCCACAAGTACACCAAACACCATGAGAACGATGGCCTGAGAGGGGGGTGGGGGGTGTTAAAAACAAAAACAATGGCAGAGAAATTGATCAAACTTGAATTGTGAGTGTAAAGTTGAGCTGTGCTGTAGTGAAGGAAACAGCAGCTGGGTTTGTAGTACATTAAAGGTGGAGGAGGGTGGAGGGAGGGAACCAGCTCACCCAAACGGAGGTGCAGGATCTGATGTGGTCACCACTGAGGCGCAGGTAAAATAGTCCTGGATACACAAACAGCAGACAGGTGGAAGTGGTGGAGCCTGGGGTCATGGATGGAGGGCACACACACACACACACACACACACACACACATTGTATTAGGACGTTATCCACAAATGCACATATGCGTATCCCCACACAGACACACACACACACCTACTACTCCAAAAACATTTCTGATGTCAGGTACATATATTGCCAGTAGCTCCACAACTGACAAGATGAGAACCGTGGAGATGCAGTGAGAAATCCAGGAGAAATCCCCCTCCCTCTGAAATAACATTAAACCAGCTTTACGAGTCTGAGAGAGAGAGACAGACACAGAGAGAGAGAGACAGACACAGAGAGAGAGAGAGAGAGAGACAGGGAGAATTAGCTCTGCAGTTGTCTCATCTTAGCCCACCTTACTGCAGTGCTGCCCTGTTTTAACATCAATATATTTTAAATTTTAACATTAACATATATTTTAATATTTAACATTAACATATTAAGATCCAGACGCACTGGGAAGTGAATGAGAGGTACAGTGAGCAGCACAGCCAATAGGATCGCGAGGCGCACTGACATCACCACGACATCATGCGGAAGGTAGGCATCATAACCTAGCAACAGCTCAGAGTCCACCTGGGCTGACAAACAGACAAGTAAATTACTCACAAACCATCCATCATTTTAGACTGCAAGACTTCTGTTCACCTTCCATGTTTGCCCCTGCTCTCTTACCATAGAATGTGAGGTAGCCAAAGAGGGCGGAGACTAAATAGATCAGGAAGCTGAGCGATATGCTCACATTAGCCACATTCTGCATCCTGTGTTTACTGGGCCTGAAAACACACACACACACACACACACACACACACACACACACACACACACACACACACACACACACACACACACA
>JAOYMR010000008.1:16543822-16557802 GCA_025802075.1 Tenebrosternarchus preto | reverse complement strand
GAAGGCCTGGCTCTCAGTCTCCGCTCTAATTCATCCCAAAGGTGTTCTGTCGGGTTGAGGTCAGGACTCTGTGCAGGACAGTCAAGTTCATCCACACCAGACTCTTTGTGCACTGGTGCACAGTCATTTGGATGAGTGGGCGAATTCTTTTGGCAATATAGTGTAAATACCAGTATATTATACATACATATATTATACCAGTCCTGGGGCAGTTACATTATTTACCTCTATCATCCCAAGTTAAATTACTCCTTATTCTTATTCTTCAGACTGGACCAGCCACAGCTGGACACAGCTCAGGCAGCTCCATGGCTACCCTCAAAGTCCATCCCATAACAGTTCTGTGACTGGCCTTCTTTGCTGGGTTTTAAAAATCTACCACGTCTTCCAACACTGTCATGGTTCCTTCTAGATGATTCTTCCTGTATTAGTGTGTTTTTTCACATTAGGGTGTTATTGTTATTGTTATTGTTATTATTATTAAGCCAAGACATAGGATGGCAGACAAGACTGAAGATCTGTGTCATGTACTCACACATCTATAACATCTGTAATGCCATCCTCTGTACATGTTCTCTATCCCCTGCTCTAGAGCCCACATTCCCACTCAGCGCTTATATTAACAGTGTATAAGCACCTTATATTAACAGTGTTGTAAGCACCTTATATTAACAGTGTTATAAGCACCTTATATTTACAGTGTATAAGCACCTTATATTAACAGTGTATAAGCACCTTATATTAATAGTGCTATAAGCACCTTATATTAACAGTGTATAAGCACCTTATATTAACAGTGTTATAAGCACCTTATATTAACAGTGTATAAGCACCTTATATTAACAGTGTTATAAGCACCTTAAGTAAACATAGACTTATGTTGCAGTAGGAAGAGTCTGCCTTAAAATGTTATTTTTTTTCAGGGGACATTTGACGTAAAATGTCAAATGTTAATTATGAATTGAATAATTTTTGGTAATTTTTAAACCAAGTAGTGTTTAGGGGGCGAGTATGAAGAAATGTGGCATTATAGTTCATTCTAAATCCTGAAGTGCAATTAAATTTATGGGAAAAAAAAGATCTCTTGTGCCACCTAGTGGAACGATCTAGTTATTACAAGAAAGTCGTTCCTAACGGAGACGGTGATCTCACTAACTGATCTCCGCCTTTATTTCAGAGTGCATCAACCGAATATTCTTCATATTCAGAGATGTTATATTCCCACACAACCAAAAAATCCATTGTGTTGAATTATTCAGATCTGATCTGCGATCAGGCATGAATTCGTGGCGGAGATGTTGAACCAGCACGGAGAATTTTGCTGTGAAATACTTGATTTATACAGTTGGTGTGCGGGTGTATCAGATTGTTATCGCTACCTCCCGGTCTTCACCAAAAATAAATAAATAAATAAACAAATTTTAAAAATAGAATTAGACCGAACTATAATGATATGTGATGATGGGAACTGGGTTTTATACATTTTATACCTTGATCAAAACTTAAATATAAGGAATATTAGCTGAGTTTTAGATTGCATGGACACTCGTCCTGTTTTGCTGAAAATGTATAAAATGCTTGTTTTCTTCCAAGCATTGGACGAGATATTGAGATATCGTTCCTTCATCACTTTAATGTATTGCACCGTAGTATGTTTTCTGCACGATGTTTAAAATGCATAGATTAACTGTAAACATGTTGATTACATTTTCATTATTTCCGTACTTAGTTGAACACTGATTACTTTAGAGCAGTAGATTGTAACGTAAGCAAAAAAGGGTCATAAATATGACACCACTGCGGATCATTTGCTTATCTAGAGTTCATGCTTGAATGCAGCTGCAGTTTGAGCGAAGAGGTTTAGTTTTTGGATTTCGCTAAAAAGTTTTTGTACTTAAACAAAAAAGTCAAAATTGTTCGGTAGAATTCTAAAAAATAAAGCAGTTTCAGAATACATCTAATGGAAGAAAGCATTTGAGATGCGATGAAAGATTATAAAGAATAAACTGTGAATATAATTATTTGACCACTGTTTACCTCATTTTCAAATCAATAATGACTAGGATCACTAAAATCTTAGCAGTCTAAGAAATCTAGGCACAAAATGTAGGCTTGTTTTATAGTTCTTGATAAACGTTCATGTCTTTGGTCTTTTTAGTGTGTGACCAATTATTGGGAAGTCGGTATATCGTTTTTCAATATGAATAACTGCTTTCCTACTGTCTGTTCACTCTCCAATTGTACTATCGTCGTTGACATTTTTTTAAGCTTTGTGAAAACTATCAAAAAACAAAAAATGTACTTATTTGTAATAACGTTCTAATATTTAGCCATTTTCCTCTAATAACCAAATCTTGATCTTGATCTAACCCTACCCCTAACCCTCCGCCATATCCAAGTTTTCACGGAGTTCCAAACCAGTTACGTCATAAACACTTATAATTGATGGATTTACCAATCAGACAAATGGTTGACGGACAGGACATAATCGACTTGTCTAGGGAGACAAGAATGTGCAGTTTAAACCGATTGCTATTGTAATACAACGATTAAAATTATCAGACTTCACAGGTAGCGAATTTCAATACAAAGATTTAAGATAATAATTTATGTTTGCGTAGTTGGAAGTGTTCACATGGGCCTAAAGTAGTAACTAATAATTTCCTTACGTCTG
Organism: Tenebrosternarchus preto; assembly: GCA_025802075.1. Taxonomy (NCBI): domain Eukaryota; kingdom Metazoa; phylum Chordata; class Actinopteri; order Gymnotiformes; family Apteronotidae; genus Tenebrosternarchus; species Tenebrosternarchus preto. The sequence continues at coordinate 16,555,128 of JAOYMR010000008.1, read as the reverse complement.
TCTGTCTCTTAGTATATGTTTATCCCGTTATTTCAGTTGTGTCTGAATGCATATATGCAGATGACAATAAATTTAGCTAAACGTGTTACTCTGGAACCGATGACTAAACCAAACAGCAAATTAATAGGTTGTGACGCATTTGCTCGCTGATATGACCAGTTCGATATTCACGAGGCCTAGAGGCTGTTTTCCGTTACTGGAAAAGATAAGTACCGATTAAACCAATTTCCAAGTACCCTGCTGTCCAAGGTTCTGATTCTCGTTGTTTGCGTTTGTTGCAGATATACGGTTTACCGTATTCGTTTGTTGCAGATATACGGTTTACCGTATTCGTTCTGAGTATGAATGGATAGCGGCCTTCCAGCTGCACCCATCACAAACGAAGGAACCCATAATCTTGCGCATGGCCGGCGCTGATGGTGAGCTAAACCTGGCCTGAGATAGTGATGGTGAGCTAAACCTGGCCTGAGATGGTGATGGTGAGCTAAACCTGGCCTGAGATGACTCGAAGTCTCCCCTCGCAAGTTTGTCAGGAAAAGATAGCTTTTGTTTAAAAAAAACACACAAAATCTATTCAAATTTAAATGACAGCAAAACGCTCATTTTACATTTATGATTTGATCTTAAACGTACATTTGGCAAGCAAGCTTCCGACGGCTAAGATTGGAGATGGAGGGAGACTTGATAACATTCTTTTGTACTGTTATTATCCAGTACCGACACAAAATGCATCTGCAGTATCACAGATCACACTCAGCAACGCTCGTGCAGTCTGTTGTCCATTCCAAAATTCTTTGGTCATTAAACATTCACGTTCACCGAGAGACACTTAAAGTCGGCGTTCTGTTCATGTGTAGATTCCCGTCTGATCTGTAATTTTAAAAACGATCGGGGCAGTTTAATTCAGTGCTATTACTGAAATAACGTCGTTAAACGCCAGTCACAACCATTTGATCGCTATTAAAGAGCAAACAACATGTGACCACCCCATCCCCACACAACCTCTGGTTATATTACCAAAAAAAAAAAAAAACTAACTAGATAACACAAGCATGTTAGATAAGAAATATTACCAGTAAATTGCTCATTTTGCAAGTTTGCGGTATTTAGCTTAAATGAAATCACATATGGTTAATGATGGTTTAACATGTTAAATATAAACCACGTGTAAGGATAGAAGGTGTTTTATTAACAACAACGGAGCCAAATTATATGTTATTATTATTATTATTATTATTATTATTATTATTATTATTATTATTATTATTATTATTTGGCGTCTTGTACAGAGATGCAAGAAACAAACCGCTCTTCTTTTAGCCACTAGAGGACGTCTTTCACATCAAAACCAAAACTTTTCGCGATCAGTTGTTCTTAAGACAGTTTCACCCTAGATTCGTCTTTCTTTTCAGAATCACATTCGTTTTTTCTAAGCTTGTTCTGGTAGTAAATTGCTGTTTAATTCGCCCTTTCACTGAAGCTGTTGCGGGATGGTGAGCGAGCAGGTGACTCAGTAATGTCTGACTAGGAATCACTTCCACCGTATTCAGAATTTTATAAACATATACATCATAAAAAAACAATGAAAATGTAATTGAATATTACTATTAGAATTCACAGACTTGATGGAATAAATGAATGATCTCGCGACGACCCTGCAGTAAATATGCGATTATGAGAACAGTGTACAGAGGACTGTTCTCCGTTAGAGAGACAGGAAAAGTTTGGAAGTCAGTAGAGCACGCCATCTCGGTCCCGGTGTGGGGAGCGCGCGGGCTGGGGGTCGCCTTCTCCCGCGGAGCATGCAGAGGGCTTCTTTGTTTGACGGGCACTCTCGCGCTCATCATTAGCGCTGATTACCGTTAACCAGTTTGACAACCTTATTGACCTGCTGAAAGGACTTTTATGCGTCTCTGCCCGCTCTCCCGGGAGTTCAATAGAAGCGGAAATTTTCTGCCATTCTTTAGGCCGTGTCTGAATAAAACGAAGTCTCCATCTCCTCCCTGGTTTTGCCTCCTGCCCGCGCTCTTTTCTACGCTCGCTTTGGCCATGCCGTTGTCGAGGCTGAAAGAGCGTTTGGAAAAATCCAGCTTGTGCTTTCATAGGTTGTGTTAATGACAGACCCTGTGTTAAAACCCAGCCCGGGTTCGGTCCAGGTGCGGACAGGGCACTGTAACTCCCAAGGCAGGTGGAAACGCAGAAAGAAATATGGGATTTTTGTTTTCATTGTGGCGCGAGCTAACACCACAAAGGTATTTCTTGTGACTGCAAAACAGTTCCCAAAACACAATATCACAGCCAGGTTGATTTAGGAATGTAAAGACCTACACGTGACCTTCGCAACCATGTTTTATCCTTCCCAACATTCGATCTACAGGAGCAAACAGTCCGTTTGATAACATACTAGATCTACAGGATCAAACAGTCCGTTTGATAACATACTAGATCTACAGGATCAAACAGTCCGTTTGATAACATAGATCTACAAGAGCAAACAGTCCGTTTGATAACATACTAGATCTACAGGAGCAAACACTCCGTTTGATAACATACTAGATCTACAGGAGCAAACACTCCGTTTGCCGTGTATCTTGAATTACCAACTATGTGTTTTTAGTTGATCATTTCGCCATGACCCCTTCGGTATAACGCACGAGCCTCCATGAAATATCAAAATGTTCTGAAATATCAGTAATATTACACATACAATATTATACAATATTATTACACACATTGCTCGAATTTCAAACAAATCATCATCCTAAAACAGTAAGTACTAAATTTAAAACTGTATATATTAATTTAAAATGTCTTTAAAACACCGGAAACCCTCTAGATATACATTTTTTTATTATTCATTATTTGGAAGGTCAAATAACACAAAGAAAAACACCTACTTTGTCTCCAAAAGAATAAAGTGCGAGGTTTGCCGTGTCTTTCGCACTAAGCTACTGTTGACATCCGACCGAGCGCTCGGTATTGTGTCGCGCGCCCTTTTGCTGACCCGGCGCTGTCGGACCGCATTACATGACACGGAGCATGTTTGCCAATTACGACGCGAATGCGTGAAAGAACCAGCCACTGCTGGTGAACACATCTGAAGCCCATCTGATTTTAATAACAAGGCCGAGAGAAATCAAACATCAAACGCACATGTACACACGTGTTTGGAAATTTAGAAATGTCGAAAACGTAAAGACTTGCGTGCTATCAAAATGAGCTACCTTCTCATCCACTGTCTGGATAATTAATCAGCTCTACAGGAACCTACAGGCCATTTTAGGTTTACTTGTTCATCAGTCTCACTCAAACCCATCCTTTATATATTAAAACGACCAAACCTGGTTCTACGTTAATTTATTCACCAACAATTATTTTATTCGCATAAGTTACGTTTGTCCTCTTTTCTTGTTCCTTACGTACACCACCACGCACAGTAGGCTACTTGAACAACATAAATATTTCTTAAAGTAGCGTTTTTAAACCACAGACACAATTCTAAGTAAATAAACATTAAATGATTCATAAAAATGCCAAATAAACGCAAAAATATACAGTGTCTTTTTTACACCTAATAAGTACACACAGAAGTACACACAGAAGCTTGCCCGTTATTTTGCAAGTTCGATAATGCAGTCTGAGCCTTCAGCATTCTGCCGTTCATCTCTTCCCTCGTAAAAAAATCTTGAATTTAGTTCCTTAAAACATTCTTGTTCCCTAAGTCACCAAATTGCGGAGAGATGAAAAATAGGGTAAGAAAATGGAGGGAAAGGCCGGCAAAAAATAAGAAAGAAAAACAAATAATGGTTACGATACACCGTATTATTGTCCTTCCGGGCTATCGACGTACTCCGTGCTTTACCCTCAGGGTGGCGGTACTACCGGTCTTAGATTGTCTTCCCTGTTCGTTCAGTTGAAGTCTGTCATTCCCGCCTTGAGACTTGCTGCTTGTGATGATTTTGCTGCTTTAAATGTCACATTCGCTGTCGCTTGAGGTGATGGAGATAGCGGAGGCGGCAGCCTTGCTCGAGACGCTGGTCTCGGGGCTGGAGGACAGGCCCAGTCGATCTACCGTTCCGTCATCGTCCGCGAGCGACGGAACCGAGCCACCGGACAGGACCTGTTGTTGTAGCCTGCAAGGAACGTGCAACATCTATGAAAACTGGTCTGCACTTAAATGGATGACAAAGTGCTTACATGACACTTTGGTACGGAGACAGACGCTCGCACGAGGACGCTAGCACGAGGACTGTAATTGCTCTTGATGAGACAAAAAATGTAAAAAGGGATTAACAATTTTTGGAGCCATGTGTTTTAAGCATTATGACAAAAAGCTTATCCATAAGCATACACTGGTATCAACGCAACGCATAATCAAAGGTGGAGCACATCTTTAATTTGGTGTTCGGGTTTGGGCGGCTAGAGATGGAACCGTAGTTTGCGAACAGCTGCAAAAGCGAGTAACGGCTATTATTCAGAATCTGAAACTGCAGTCAAAAGTATTTCACCACGAATATGTGTACATGCCTATACATTTAGGGCGACTCGCTGTAGTTCCACAGTGGGTCCAATTACTGGTGGTGTAAAACGTGTAAAATGAAATTAACTGAAATAAACCAGTTATCTTAATGTATGCTCTGAAGTACTGATACCGGTTTATATGGTATCTTACATTTTGGAATCCGGTTAATTTTGCATACCTATTTAACAACATAAAACCGAATCAAGTAATCAAACGCAAACACACAGATGAATACAGTTGCACACTGTGTAGCCAACCTGACCTTTGAATAAACGCGTTGTTTTATTTTGTTGAAAGTATTTAGTAGATGTTTATGTTTTCAAATAAAATTACTACAACATTACTGACGAGTCAGTTTTACAACGCAGTATACAAATATTTAGTAGGCCTAAATTCATCCAGAGCAAAAATGTCCATTCCGCGGACTTAAAATAGACACTCACCGTTGATAAAACAAACCCTATGGATCACAACTAGAATGGGTAACTATGGAAACTAAATTAGAATTACGTTTATTATTTGAAAAGTGTTTTCCAAGTGTAAAAGTCGGTCCCTTTTTAAACCTTATGGTAATACCATGTTCATTCTGAAAGATCACGAGTTTTTGCCACTGCATTTTAAATTTTAAAGTAAACAACTTAATTCCATGCGCAGGCTACACAACCGTTTGGAAATCGGACGTTCTGCATGAAATCGGAATAAAGACAAGATAACAATGAATTAAAATTAAAGCATGATAAGAATGCATAAATACATCTTAAAATACAGAAGTTATATCAACCTTAATTCAGCAGAAATTACCTCAGGTTTATATAGGCTAGTTTTATTCAGGAAATAATAATTACAAATATTGAAACTTTTGTAATAAATGCAGTGAACTAATTCATACTACTTAAACCTAAATGTTTGTATTATCAGCTTGACAACTACGAAATGGTACAGGATATTTGTCGTGACCTTTACCGCCATTCGATCCTCAATTGTATGAAATAAAATTATGATAATCGCCACCACTAAACTTTTCTGGCATCTTTGTATTTAAAACCGCGTGCGTAACAAACGATCTACGGCGTGTCGGCAGAGACAATAATCCTCCTCCCTCTAGTCCCCATCGCACCTGTTTTTGGCTGCTGCGGCTCTGTCTCGCTGTCGCCGGTTTTTGAACCAGTTGCCCACTTGAGTGGATGTGAGGCCGGTGGCCTGCGCCAACTCTCTCTTTTTGTTTGGGTTCGGATAAGGGTCCTGGAGGTACCACTCTCTCAACAGATGGCGTGTCCTCTCTTTAAAGCAGTGCGTTTTCTGTTCCCCGTCCCATATCGTGCGAGGTAGTGGGAACTTCTTGCGCACACGGTACTTGTCCACGGGCCCTAACGGACGACCGCGGAGCTTCTCGGCCTCCTGATAATGCGCCTCTAGCCATAGAGCTTGCAGCTTCGCGTGCGACTCTTTGGTGAACTTGTGATTCTCCAAAATGTGATAGAGATCTCGGAAGTTACCCGTGTGAAAGGCCACGATAGCGCGCGCACGCAACACTGACTCGTTTTTGCCGAGGACCTCGCAGGCAGAAGGTGCCACCGGGAGTGACCACAGAAAGCGCCCGAGCCGCTCCACGTCGCCGCTCTCCTCGAGAGTCTCACAAACCCCCGCGACCTGCTGGGGGCTAAAATTCAGAATCGGCAACTGGAACATCGGGGATCGTTTCCTCTCTCCCTTTCCCCCGTCTCGTTTTTCTCTCCGTTGTCTCTCTCCCTTTCCCCCGTCTCCCTGCCCTCTTTCTCTTGCTTTATCTGTCTCAAAGATCCTGTACGCCTCTCCGGCAAATCCAGATAAAAAAAACATTCCCAGAAGTTAGTATATCATTCGTTAAACCAGCGCTCAGAGGAACAATGTCCTCTGGCTGGCTCGCGCAACCTGGACAGAAGAACCGCGCTGCTTTGATCGTATGAAAACATAAAAACTGGAACTGCTGAGCGAGAAAAGACAATTTAGCGCCACTGCCAGTTTTCTATTGGACTTGCCAGATTGGCTGCGAGGTTGCTATGGACACACGTCAATCAATGTCAGGTTTGCCAATCACATCTGAAGGTGCGCGGATATTTTAGCACCACCCAGGACGCAACAGTGCATTTTCAAAGGAAAAACAAACAAACAAACAAAACAAAACAAAACTCGATATTGACCTTGTAGTCAGACTGAGCATTTTGTAATCATTTGTTAATAAAAGCAATAACAAATAGTGTACCACAGACAAGAAGCAATGTTTTGTTGTTGAAGCTTACCATATATGGTAATATTAGAATTAACATGCATGATTTCTTTGCAAATGTTGTTCTGAAAAAGAGATGTGACAATGTACAGGTTACGTTAGGTCACGTGAAACGCACTACCGGAATCTAGAGTATACTGTCAGACGTTAGGTCACGTGAAACGCACTACCGGAATCTAGGATATACTGTCAGACGCCTATAGCTCTGAGCCGGATATGTGGCGCAGATGGCTGGAAATGAGGATCTACGGTTAGCTACAAACGCGAAGTTCGCTCTAACGGAAGAGGCCGGTCTTATGTTCTCACTTCTCAGTCCTACACACAAGCTCATTCGGACCCCCGGGAGGGTTCTGGCATGGAGGGTTATCCAGAGCTTGCCCTCCTTTGCCTTTTGCAGGAGACGAGACAGGACACTTTAATAAACCTATAGGATTCAAAGCTCACACCACAGTTGTTCATCGGTAATATATTGTCTATACAATACAGATCCTCTCACAGGCTCTCACAGACCCTGCATTCGCTACCTTACTAAAGGGGCGCCCAATAGTGCCAAACGTAACTGTTAGAATCTGGGATAAACTAACCTAAACTAACATATTCGGGGAGGCTATCAAGCACACAAACTGAATATAATTAATCCATGCGAGAGATCAACGTGCGATTAGCAACAATGTTAATTACTTCCACAGTGTCTGGCTACTTAGTCTTGCGCGCTTGTGTGCTGTGACACGGCAGATGGTTGAAACTCCGCACGAGAGAAGAGCAGGCACAGTAAGGCGATTATAGTGCTCATCTAATCCGTTTCGTGATAGTTTATAACGGCAGAACAACAATAAACAGGGGATTTCCACGCGACCTCGAAAAGCACACCTAGAGCTGAAAAAGAAGGACACAGGAGAGAGCACGCGGAAAGAGGACTGAAAACGCGAGAGACGAGATGCAGCGCTGAAATATTTTGAGTGCTGTGAATAAACCCTGGTGTTATATTTAGGAGACTAACCTAAATATATATAAATACACATTTAATACAAGGCAAAACCCCAACAAGTTGTCTCGGACATCATTCAACTTTTTACAACAAAAATACGAATTCTCTGTTGCCTGCTCGCGATAGAGTGCACCTTACCGGCCTGCATACAACAAGTGCAGTACAGTTTTTTATATCTGAGGTCAAGTATCGACCTCTAAAATGGAGGTTACTTATTTACGAAAAAATGTTACGAAAAATGTGTTTGTTATTTTAGGGAGCTAACAAGGATATATTTGCCGCTTCTCGTTAACGTCAATTAACAATAGATTCTTGAGCTGCAAACAAACAATAAATTAAACTATTTAAGATTTAGCTTTTATTTTGTAAACTCACGGGTAATCAAAAGTTTGCACACAAAAGCCCGCTTCTGAGACGGTGGTGGGTTACAGAGCCCTGGACCAAACACAAAACAGACACACCCAGACCAACGTCAGTGACGTCTGCGCCCTGACACCACTTTCTCCAAGAAAACAAGAGAGGAAAAGAAAACAACGAAAAACAAAGGGGGCGGGGGGGCGTAAAGACAGGGCGAGCTCTGCCACGCGTGTTTCGTTGTTTGCTTCCTTTTCTTTCACTGTGTGGTCCTATATTCTAATAAATTTATAAAAACAAATATAATATTCGTATCAACTTAGTATAAATTTTGCTCTACAAAACGTATAAGCCAATGTGAAGGAATTTCGGTGATATTCACGAAGCTATTTAAAGGTATAAATGACCGAGTTATGTCTGGTTGGTTTCGGATAAAGACATCTTTAAATCTACCGTATGGACTGTAAAGCCCGCCTACTCTCGCGCTCGATTTAAAGCCGAACTTCAACAAGCCAACAGGAATAACAGCATGAAGAACATTCCCTTGCTGCACACCTCAATCACTCGGTAAAGGAGCAATCATTATTTATCACCAACAAGTATAATAATAATAATAATAATAATAATAATAATATATATTTTAAAAAGATTATCTAAAGTGCTGCTCACATGAATCAGATGAAACAAAAATCAGATTCCTTTATAGTCCTCACATGAACCAGTTCATAGAGCAGGTCCCTAATATGAGGCCGCCATGTTAAAAATAAACTTAGTACAGAATCTCTGAAACATCCACTCCACTAGGTGTCAGTATAATGGCTGTTTTACAACACAAAGAAGAATAATCAGAAAAAAGGACTCCTTTCCTTTAAAACTGTTCCTTTAAAACTTTTTATTCAAAGTTTATTTTTTCTTCGCACAATTGCTGTTAGATCAACTCTTCCAAGCCACCAAATGAAAGGCATCAGGGGGTGGGGTTGGTTGTTTTTAGTCTTTACATCCTGTGCTCTTAATTTGTAACTGTGGGTAGCTCTGTACTCCAGGCTTAGCTACCTAGGTGTTTTTGGGAGATGCTGTAATTGAGACATGAACTGAACTACACTGAACTCAACTACACTGAACTCAACTACACATGAACTCAACTACACTGAACTCAACTACACATGAACTCAACTACACATGAACTGAACTACACTGAACTCAACTACACATGAACTCAACTACACATGAACTCAACTACACTGAACTCAACTACACATGAACTCAACTACACATGAACTCAACTACACTGCGGTCGTGTTGGGGATTCGGAATGATGGTCGCCAGCTCTCCTCTACAGCTCCAAAGAGTTGCTGTCCTCTACAGCTTCACAGAGCAGCTCTCCTCTGCAGCTCCAAAGAGCTGCTCTCCTCCACAATTCTACAGAGTCTGATCTGATTCCGCTGTTTTTCTGTTCACTGCCATCCACAAGCAGCTCTTTAGTGAGTTTCTATATAGCTGTTCAGCAGCTATTGTTTTCTAAACACAAAAATTCTTGACTTTGGTATTTGCAATTTCTGCAATTGGTATTCTGCACTTATTATTACAGTGGTGTGCAGTAAACCTGCAGGGTGGTGCACTATAAGAAAGCAGAGGGACCTGCGTTCCAAAGCTTGGGCAAATAAAAAAGTGGAGGAGCAGGTGGAGGAGCAAGTGGAGGAGCAGGTGGAGGAGTGAGTGGAGGAGCAGGTGGAGGAGTGAGTGGAGGAGTGAGTGGAGGAGTGAGTGGAGGAGCAGGTGGAGGAGTAGATGGAGGAGCAGGTGGAGGAGTGAGTGGAGGAGCAGGTGGAGGAGTGAGTGGAGGAGCAGGTGGAGTAGATGGAGGAGCAGGTGGAGGAGTGAGTGGAGGAGCAGGTGGAGGAGTAGATGGAGGAGCAGGTGGAGGAGTAGATGGAGGAGCAGGTGGAGGAGCAGGTGGAGGAGTAGATGGAGGAGCAGGTGGAGGAGTAGATGGAGGAGCAGGTGGAGGAGTGAGTGGAGGAGTAGATGGAGGAGCGGGTGGAGGAGTGGATGGAGGAGCGGATTCAGCTACAGTTCAGTGTGAGAGCAGAGAGAAGATCTCTGATCCACACTTTCCAGCATCATCTGTGGTTGCCTCACTCTGAGACGAAAGCAAGCACGTAAAACAGCAACAGCTAGCAAACACACACACACACACACACACCTGCAGATCAGACAGGGCTGTCCTCCAGTCTCTGGCTGTCCTACAGGGTGTGTCTACAGGAGTGTAACCCAGGGCTGAGCTGGATGAGAGCCTGTTCAGAATGAATCCGTTAAGAATCCTGTGGACAGAGGATTAACTTTCTAATTAAGATATCAGGACTGTGAGTGGGAGAGTGGCCTGCCAATACTGGACCAGATAAAGTGCTGACACAAAAAAAATCCTTGTTTTATCTCATCTCAATATGTACAGAGATTGGACGATGTAAAGACTCAAATGACTGTGTATGTGTGTGTGTGTGTGTGTCTTTCACATCCAGCTGTAGTGTTTGTTTATAATTTGAGACTATCACAAAGAAAAAAAAAATCTATTCACCCTATAGCATCTCTCTCCCTCTCTCTCTCTCTCTCTCTCTCTCTCTCTCTCTCTCTCTCTCTCTCTCTCTCTCTCTCTCTGTTTTTTCTCTCTCTGCTTAAAAAGAGAATGGCTCAGTCCTTCAGCTTCTTTCTCTGCTTAGCTCTTTAAAAAGGCAGGAAGTCATGGCAGCTCCTGCACAGCCACCTGTCATCTCCTGAGAAAACGAACCACAACACGGTGAAAACGAACCACAACACGGTGAAAACGAACCACAGCACGGTGAAAACGAACCACAACACGGTCAAAACGAACCACAGCACGGTGAAAACGAACCACAGCACGGTGAAAACGAACCACAACACAGTGAAAACGAACAACAACACGGTCAAAACGAACCACAGCACGGTCAAAACGAACCACAGCACGGTGAAAAGAGCCACAGCACGGTGAAAACGAATCACAGCACGGTGAAAACGAACCACAACACAGTCAAAACGAACCACAATACGGTCAAAACGAGCCACAACACGGTGAAAACAAACCACAACACGGTGAAAACGAACCGCAGCATGGTGAAAACAAACCACAACACGGTGAAAACAAACCACAACACGGTGAA
>JAOYMR010000008.1:16504299-16518451 GCA_025802075.1 Tenebrosternarchus preto | reverse complement strand
TCAGAACAGAGAGCAGAACGGCAAACATCAGCCATGACTGTGGCCCCATGACTATCAAACAACTATTAATTACTGAGTGGAAGGTTAAGACACATTTCTCCATACGGTTTTTGTTGGGGTATTCCTTAAGAACATCTAAGAACCGCTCCAACAGTGGCCATTCCAAGTTTCCTACCCTCTACACGCCTCTCCAGGTATTTGTCGAGTTCGGACTCTCTCTTCACGGCCTCCGGCGAAACCTTTGGCGCTCCACTAAAACACACCAGTACGACGCTCATGTTGTCTCTGCTCCCCTGCGTCAGAACAGACAGAAGTATTCAGTGTTAGATCGTCATAATCTTGGTCAGAGAAACAGCAAAAAAAATTAAAATAAAAACCTCTTTTCCCATGCAAACTAGATGAAGCTGATGTGGCTGTGTCTACACTGTTACTCAGAGAATAAACCTGCTACTCAAAGCACTTAATTAAGAGGAGGACATCACTGCAAAGTACAGAAAGAGTCGCGCATTCAAAATGTACCCACTGCAAACCTGGCAATCATCTCTAAACTAAAGCAATGCCATGAAACTATGAAAACAGCCAACCAACTGTGGACAGGTTGGATTTACACTGGAACACGGTGATCAAGGCTTCTGTTAGCAGCTCTGCACTTTCTTCCAATAGTAAGATTTTCACATTAAAAGCAGGCGTGTGGAGAAGATGAAAAGCTGGAAGGGTCAAAACAGCAGAGACCGTACCAGGAACCCAACGTGCCATCAGATCAACTTTCGATTACTGAGCTCCAAGGCACAAACTTTGAGTGGCACCCAAGTTGTTCCTAATCTTGGGCAATTTAAAAGTAAAATTATTCAAATGTGACGGAATGGAACAGAATCAGGGAGCAGGTTGGGAGGAGTGTGGGGAAGGAGAGGGTCAGCCTTCCCCTGTGATCATTACTGCTGCTGTGAGACCAACAGGACAGAGATGAGCGATTCATTCCATTTACTGAATTAAATCAGGTGTTCCAGGACAAGTTTTCAGAGCTACTACTATGGGAAATTAACATTATATCCTCTTACCAACGCAGAAGCCCTGCTTGCCATGTTTAGACCATGGTGTCAGCATTAAACCACAACAATAAAATGTACAGATTTACACAATTACTACTGTAATACTGAATCTATGTAACCACCTCAATGTAACACCAGCTTTCTGTGTTATGTAAATGGGGGTAATACAGCATCTTCAATATCCTCATCAGGACAGATGTTCTACCCACTCATCAGTTCCTCATTACAGTAGGGAGATAAATGAGACCATCAAATCCACTTCATTTAACAGAGGAAAGTCATATCACAGAAAACTAGCAGTGAAATTAACAACAACCTACACTGGTGGGTAAATACTACAGAAAGACGACATGAAAAGAACGAGACTGAAACCTAATGCAGGTTGACTGAAAATGACAAGGGTCCAATTCGGAGGCCCAGCGGGTGCGGAGGCCCGGCGGGGGCAGAGGTCCAGGGTCTTCTCTTACCTTGTACAGGCAGGTATCCACTATCTCGTTGCAGACTCTCTCCAGGTCGTCCGTCACCTCGAGCCGCGAGCGAACAAAATCACACAGCTCCTCATTACCCATCACATCCCAGATGCCGTCGCACGCCAGAACGATGAACTCGTCGTGCACGTCCGAGCGCTCGATGGCATACACCTCGGGCTCGGGCGACACCAGCTGCTCCGTGGGGCCTTTTCCGTGCACGCACTTGTAGTCAAAGTCGCCGAGGGCGCGAGAGACGGCCAGCGACCCGTTGACGCGCTGGATCATGACGGAGCCGCCGGCGTTCTGGATGCGCTCCTTCTCCAGCGGGTTGCTGGGCTTGTGGTCCTGCGTGAAGAAGTGGACGGCGCCGGCACGGCTCAGCAGGCCTCGCGAGTCACCGCAGTTGATGAAGTAAACGTGGCGCGGCGAGATCATCACGCCCACTGCCGTGGAGCCGCTGCGGTCGGCACCGCCGTGCTTCTTCTCCGAGATCTGCCGCATGTGGTCGTCGATCTGCAGGAAGCCCGTGCGGATGCCCGATTTGACGCTGTCCACGTCAGGCTCCTCGGCCGGCCGAGGGCCCCCGTCGCCCCCGCCGCCGTCCCCGCCGCCTCCCCTGAAGTCCGGGTTGCTGGTGATGTGTTCCAGCAGGTGCTCACAGCAGTAGCGGGCGACCTGCGAGCCCGCGTGCCCGTCGTACACGGCGAAGAAGGACCAGGGGTCGAGGCCGTGGGGCAGACCGACGACGGCTGTGTGCGCGTCCTCCATCTCCACCCGCCAGCCCTGCATGCTGCTGAGGCCGTAACGCAGGCCGTTACCCTCGCCATGGGCGTTGTGCTTCTCCATCTTTGGCTTGTCCAAGAACGCGCCCATCCTCGCAGCTTAAGAATCTGGAACAAAGTGAAGAGTTTGATGAGTTCATTGATTCATGTTTATGTCAAGCTTGCCAATTAATGTTGCCAGGTCAAAGGTCAACCTTTTTATACACTGCATGTATACAGCACTGTAAATGGAAAAAATACCATTTATGTGAACTGCATGTAGATTATTAATAAAAACATAACGCATAACCACTTAAATATTTTACAAACTATGTCAATGAGACTTGTTAAAACTAGAAAGTGGACCCCACAAGAAAATTATATAAATTATGTAAACAACCATTAGAGAGAAATACCCCAGCACAAACTGAGACAGACACACTCGCTCGGGCTGTGCGTTACCATCCTTGTATGGCAGTAAGATTATCTCTGGAACACACTGGTTCACACGTTATCCGCACTAAAAATAGGAAACGTTAACTAGATTTAGCCACAAACCCGTCCAAAAAGCAAACCGTGTTCTTACAACACGATTTCTCCTTTCAAAGTTATAGAAAAGAAAACTAGATCCAAGACATATACCAAGTGACTTGTAATGCAAATATTATGCAGTTAGCTAGCGAGTTAGCAGTTTGCCAGCTAATTAGCATAGCGAGCTCGTGAGCCTACCGTTGGGCTACCAAGAATGACAGGGAGCGTAGTTTCTGATTTCTCAAATTATATGTCGAATTAACTCGGAAAAGACAGCCGTTGCATATAATACCAACATATGCGACAATCACTCTTGAAACCAAACTCGAGACAGTATGCCGTATCTATGTTATCTGTCGTAATTTAAGTGTGTATCTTCAATCGCTGAAATAAACGCATTACGTAATGTTGTAGCCAGCATGCTAGGTAGCTAACTAGCGTAGCTTCAAGCCGTTTTCAACGCTAACAAGCTCGATGATAAAACTGTCGAACTTGGACTTTACGGCAGCGCACACTATTTTGTTAATGTTGACGAGTACGGGGTGAAGGAAGAGCGATCACGAATATATCCGCAACTAAGGCCCGTTAAAGATACTGAGACCTAGCTTGCAGGTTAAAGCTGTGTAAACAAACGGCTAACACGGTTGTGTCGGGCCTCGGCCCTTAAACCTCGCGAGGCTTCAGGCCCGCCGTACTCGCTTAGCTAAGCTCCAAGAGTTAAAACTCCGCATAACCAACACAAAGGGAGTTTAAAGGCTAGCAACACAGAGAATAGGGAGGCTTCGTGTTAACAAGGGCAAAATAAACTTACCGAAAATCCAAAGGATGTCTGTAGCAAGTAGTGAAAGGAGAAAGAAGGAGAAATAGCAGATAAAGTCAACGAGGTGGTGGAAAGGGGCTGCTAGCTCTGGCTTGTCTGTGGAGGGAGAAATTGCCTAGCTAGCTCTGTAATTCAGTTTATGAGAGACTGGACCTCCCCGTTCTTTGTAAACCAGGGATGCATATTTGAACTCATTAGGCGACCTGAATGTAAATCTAAAATGGGTAAGGTTATTTCTAATGTTGTACTGTGGCACAGCGCTCTGTCCTAGTAGCTCCACGCCAGTCCCCCAGTAAAACCAGCACCTACCAACCCAACAACGGGAGCGCCAGGACCCGGATGTACATTCAGCAGGTTGCGCACTTGGAACAATGACATCATTCCCTTCGGTACAGCGCTGCGCTGGTCGCGCCAGTGACATCATTCCCTTCGGCACAGCGCTGCGCTGGTCGCGCCAGTGATGCGGATCGACGCATCGCGCATTTCAGATGCCTGGTGCTTTGGTGATTAAATTGGTATCGTGAAGAAACTTCTGAGAGACAAAGTGATTACAAGGGTATTGTCGTATTTTTCCTATTCTGTATACTGGTATACTAGATAATGCATTCTGGTAAGAACAAATGGTTAGTGTAGGCTGTTCATGTCCGTTCACTCAGTAGTCAAAAATCGCAGCAAATGGAATCCATTGTGAGAATGAGTTACATCTTGACGCGTTGCGCGTACTGTAGATCTGTTTGAGTTTGAATTATGTTCTTTAAGCGGATCCAGACAGAAATACAGCTCGCCTTTTAAATATCATCACGGTGTTTGTGAAATGTGAAATCGATCTTTATGTGGTGAACAGTTTTTTTAATCAGCATATCTTTAATTTGATAGAGGTCAACGAAGCGGATTTGTTTTGTAGGTTGAATTGTGCAAGAGGTGTTCCACACCTGATCACAGGTAAAACGTTCTACACTTGAAGACGTTTGGATGATTTCTCAGTGCAAACACAACCAACTTTTTTTTATTGGTCTAATAATTTAAAATACAATTGGCGCGTAGTTTTGATTTAGGTTCTGTATCATCTCCCTTTCGATTAGCGGTTGTTAATTTTCAACATCTTATGGATATCTGCCTAACCTCCATCGTCCTCTTGGCTGGCGGAGTCTACCTATTAGTTCAGCTGATTCGCTTCATCTTCGCTGACGAAGACTACGTTCGGAAGTAAACCAGGTAGCGTTCACACATGGTTCAGCAGACTGAACTAAACTGGTTGAGCATACCGAATCAACTAACTTGGACTTGTCTTGGACAATTAAAATGGTCGTAGTGGTTAGGACTACTAGACAATCAAGGTTTTTATCATACAGGAAGCCGTACATCTACATCTTCTACAGATCTAATGGGTGAAGGAGAATGAGGCTTGCAAAAGCTCTTCATGCCCTCTTCAAGTTCGTGAATCTGCCACTGGTGTTCATGTACACCTGTGGTCCTGGAACAAAACAAAGGAAACGATTCAAAACCGGTGTTCTGACAAGTGGTCGAAAAATGTTACTGCATACTAATATCTCCTTTAAAAAATATTAACCCAGTATAAAAGCATTTTATATAACTGTTCACTCCATATGCACTGTTAGAATAGGGGGAGCGTGTTTTTGTTCTTTATTAAAATATCTTTTACATTTTTTAGGCTTAGCGTGTCTCAATACACTAATCTTCCTACAACATAACCCTCCCAGAACATTATAATATTATTCTATATAACTATTTACTCAATGTTTACAGGTCAAAAGGTACAATGAAAAACATAAGATATCGTTGATCTTGATATCTGCTAGGTAGCACAACTCGACAGAGCACCGGCACTTCTCATGTTTATATAAACGGCTATCGAAATCAAGTTTACATGCAGGAAAAAATCGGATTTTTAACCGTGAGCGACAAATTGATTTTAAAGGTATTGGCGTACATTTATCTGGGGAGCGTCTAAAATGCGTAACGTTGCTTAAAGTACTAAAACAACGACTTAGAGACACTAATATAGTGTGAAATGTTTGGTGTTTTATAGCTTTTCATGATGTGTTTTAGACTCTCACCAGAATACGGCGTAGTACTCGACTATTAAACAACTCACAGTATATATGCGTTGCTTACTGTCATAAATGCTGAAGTCGACTTTCATGTGGTGATCAGGTATTTTATTCGCGTATCTATAACTGTCATCAAAGCGGATTTGTTTTGTAGGCTAAAATTGTCCTTCCGGGTCACAGATTAAACTTTGTACACGAAGTAGGTGTTTGGATAAACACAGTCGGCTTTTTCATCGGTATGAAAAATTATTTCAAATACAAGATTGGCGCTTAGTTTTGATTTAGGTTCTGCATCATCTCCCTTTCGATTAGCGGTTGTTAATCTTCAACATCTTTATGGATATCTGCCTAACCTCCATCGTCCTCTTGGCTGGCGGAGTCTACCTATTAGTTCAGCTGATACGCTTCATCTTCGCTGACGCAGACTTCACTTTGCTATGGGCGACTACGTTCGGAAATAAACCAGGTAGAGTTCACACATGGTTCAGTTCTGTATCGCATTTTCTGTGGATTATAATTCCACAATAAATGTTCGTATGTGGAATCGATAACCTGAAGCTAAATTTGAGCAACGTTCACGCTCTAGTCTGTAGGCAAGGATCATTACGCAGAATGCAAGTAGTGTAATTTACTCGTGTATGCTGCAGTGTTGTAAGTACAACAGTATGGACTGGACTGGTCCACTAATCAAACACTGATGATAATGTGTAACATTTTTCCGTTAAGTTGCGTTCTTGCGCAAAGTGTTGCAACAGGAACTTGGGCGTTTTACTGCACTTGCATTTTAGCAAAAAAGCAAAAGTTGGTATGTGTGTGGTATCTGCAGCATGAACAAGGAAATAAACGCATTTACACAAAACAACTATAAAAAAAAACGACTCGAACTAATTTACAGACTTCAGGGAGGCGTACGGTATCCTGGGAGGCCTTTGCCCTGCCCTCCACGCCCTCTTTTGCTGGCCACAATACAACAGTGAAGACGTTGTTGATTTTTTTTCTGGATTTAAATGTCGTATATGTGACTAAGACCTAAAGCTTAATAAATTTGCTTCATCATGAGTAAAATCATTTGTGCATAATGAGCCGTCTTACACTGCGTTAACGGCGTCTTGTCCCCACTACTCCCCAGAGGCGGCCCTGCGAGGGAAAGTGGTGTGGATCACCGGAGCCTCGAGCGGTATCGGGGAAGAGCTAGCCTACCAGCTCGCTGCAGCCGGCGCTCGACTGGTACTGTCTGCCCGCCGAGAGAAGGAGCTTGAACGCGTGAAGCAATACTGTTTAGGTAGATACACTATAGAAGAATCACCCATAAAGCCATGAAACATTGGACTAATAGCGTACCTGTTATTACGCACTACTGTATAAAGCACGATGTTGCTTCCGGGTAGCTTGTGTGCATGTACAGTTATTTGGTTATTTCAAGCCTGTAAACACACAGCTTTACCTGACGTCTCCGCCGCTCCCGTCCTCTTATTTGTTCCATCAGAACGCTCCTCTCTAAAGGACAAGGATGTCCTTGTGCTCCCACTTGATTTACTGGACTATGCGTCTCACTCAGCGAAGACCAGCACAGTACTGCAACACTTCAGCAACGTGAGTCTTTGACTAGGAATTTACCGACAGTCCATACCGGCGCCACCCCCATCGCTTCCGTCTGGAGTCCGTCCAAAAAATTCTACTTGGTGTATCAAAGTTTGCACGTGACTAAGCAATCATTAACGCTACCTTTGTCTGGCTATTACAGAATACATGTTTAACAGTCCGCAAGTATTCTGAGTATGTGATTGCTCGAACTGTATATATTTAAGAAACGTCCATGAAGATTCATCATTCATAGGGAAATTAAGCCAAAACATGTTTGTAGGTATTCGAATGAGTTTCTTTCCTCTGCTGTAGGACCTTTCTGTTATGATGCCATTTTTAGCATAGCGAGGGCCTCCACCTCATCAAATGTGGCTACGCCTTCAGGTGGATGTTCTGCTTAACAACGGAGGGCGGAGTCAGCGCTCGTTGTGTGTGGACACAGACGTGGAGGTGTACCGAGGGCTCATGGACTTGAACTACTTGGGCACCGTATCCATTACCAAGCAGGTGCTGCCCCACATGATGCGTCATGGCAGCGGTATCATAGCAACCGTCAGCAGCATCGCCGGCCTGGCTGCAGCACCGTTGTCAACAGGGTACTGCGCCAGCAAGTACGCGCTGCAGGTGAGAGAGGGCGGGACAGTCAGGACTACACAGCTGAAAAGTTGCACAGTGTACTTTGTAGTTTTAGAAAAAAAAGTAGGTTCTCACATTTTACCACACTGGAAAAAGTTTAAATACACTGGAATGGATTATTTGTACTGAATTGTATAATTCCATTTATAATCCCCACCATCTGGAATTCAGTCACTTCAAACCCTGGAGGACTTGTGCTGAATCTCATTAGCTCCAACCTCTATTATGTTGGAATAATTCAGTATTTAGAGCCAATTTTCCATTTTCTTGGTAATTGATTAAAAGCTCATAGTTTTAATGTTTTGCTTGAATGTCTTTGAAAATCATTTTTAAAAAATTATAAAAATGTACATGCTGTAAACAAAATGCCATTGATGTAACCACGGTGACCTTACTGAAGGGCTTCTTCAACACACTGCGGACAGAAGTGACTGATTACCCAGATATCAGCATCTGCATGATCTGCCCTGGACCTGTCGTTTCCCAGATTGTGCAGAACGCTTTCACCGAGCAGCCAGACAAGGTAGTGCGGTCACACCCGAGTCCAGGCCTTGATAGCTGATCTTTCTGGGTCCGAGGTTTAGGTTTCCGTCTCTCTCCTCTTTCCCCACCTCAAGCCTGTGTCCAGCATTGGTGACCAGACACACAAGATGTCCACGGAGCGCTGTGTGTGTCTCATCCTGGCCGGACTGTCCAATCGGTTGAAGGAGATGTGGATCGCCCAGCAGCCCTTCCTGCTCGTGTTCTACGTCTGGCAGTACGCACCCACGCTGGCCTGGTACATGACCAACATGCTAGGGAGGAAGCGTGTGCAGAACTTCAAGGCCGGACTGGTGAGCACCCAACACAGGTGTGATCTGAGCTGATGAGTGCAGAGCCCAAGTATTTCACACCTGTGCACAAACTTCTTGCACACACACAATAAGATGAATGAGTCATCTTTGTCATTAACTCTAGAGTGCAGGGACAGCTGAGCCCTGCAGGGCAGGTTAAGAGTTTTCCAGGTACCTAAAGGTCCAGGACATTTTCTTGCTAGATGAAAAAAGTGCATCAAGAAACACTTTCCATCTCTGTCCTTTCGGTCTTTTGCCTATTCAAGATGTGAAATCTCTTGTTAGTCATCCAGATGTTCAGTTGTGTTAAGGTGCTCTTAGTTGAGTTTTCTATCATTTTTAGGATGCAGACTCTGCGTACTTCACCAAGGCAAAGGTCAAGACTCCCTGAGGCCCTCCAAGAACCTATGTAAATCAAGGCCTTGTGGAAGCACCTCCTGAAGCTCTTCTGTACTTCGTATCATTACTGCATGGAGTAGTACTGGCAGACATGCTGAAACTAAGTGAAATTTGTAAATAAGATCTTTTTTTTTATTACATACTTCTGTATTAATGTAAACAGCAGTGCATTTTCTGTCTTAAGTATACACGAGTCATGAGTTGGATTTCAGGAAGAAAAAAGAAATTGCACTAATCACAAAAAAAAAAACCTACATGGCCCACAATGCACTGTGATCATTTCCGACTGTGGAGCACGAGCAGCCACACAGTACTAGGAGTTTCTGTATATCCATGTGTGAGACTTGTAAAGATGTTGCACTCTGACAATAAAATGACACAAAAAAGCCTCTTAACCTGAACTGTGTCCAGGTGTCAAAATCAAGAACCAGTTGGGCCGATCGAATCAGCTGCCTTGGATTTAAAGAAGCGATCATAGTGGTCAGGTGGTCGTATTGGTGAGGTGATCAGGTGGTTGTAGTTAGATAATCAAGGTCTTTGTACAGTAAGACCATCTTCTACATCTTCTACAGATCTGATTGGTGAAAAAGTGAGGTTTGCAAAAGCTCTTCATGCACTCACGTTCCTGAACCTGGAACAAAACTGTCAAAAGAAACTAAAACCAGTATTTCTCATACATTCAATGTCATGTTCATATATGCTGCTGCAAGTAAAAGTTACATACAGGAGAAAATCCATTTTAATGCAAGTTCACCTGTAAACATGGGTCCAAAAAAGGTACTTTTAATATAAAAAAAAAAATCAAGGCACATCCTTGATGTAAATAGGACAGTGGTACCCCTCTTCACACTCCATGCACTATAATACAGTAAAAACTCATTTTACGTGGGAATAGACTAAATAATGTCCGATCTTGGAAGCACTGTAGTCTTAGCAGTAATGGTGTGAAACACAAAGATGACAGATCTTTCCCTTTTAGCATTCAGTGTGACCAGATACTTTACAGAACTCAATGTTCTGTATGGGAGATGCCATGAGACAAACTGAGAAGTGAAGAGTGGGGACCCAGGAGCACACCTCACCCTTCAGTAACTCTGTTGTGGCCCTTTACATTACGGTAGTTTTAAACCAAGATCAGCGAATCACGCAGTAATGAAGAAAATCAGAAAGATTTAAAATCAAAATGGCTGATATGTGTCTTAGGAATTTGCTTTAGTGTTCTGAGCTTTGAACAAGAGTCCAAGCAGTCGGAAGCGACTCAAACCACGATGGGCGTCCGTCTCTTCTGAGGTGACCCGAAAGAACCCAGTGCACCGTGTCAAACGTCCGAAACGAGAAAGAAATCCTACAGCCCTGATCCGGTAGTACCAACCCATCACACTGCTATCAGCTTTGTTATGCTTCTTGGACAGTTCATGACCTTTTCCATGGCATAGCTGTGACTGGTGTGAAACAACCACAGTGAAACACAGCTAGAGGAGTGAGCCAATTACAACAGGCCTCTTAGCAAATGCCGACACCTGCCGTGCAGCGTAACCGGTATTATGGCAAGTGTGTGTGTGTTGTGAGATGTGCATGACAACAGCTACAGAGTTATGAGTGCTTATATCTGTTCATAAACTGTCACAGCACATGTAGATGTGAAGTAATTTGTTGCAAATCCCTGTTCAACCCCAGCACACACATTAATGCGTGTTCTTCGTGAGGTCACAGAGGTCCTGACCACTTCCCGTCCCCCTGGCCGGCCCAGCCGATTACGGAAGAACCCTGCGTCGGGCCGGCGCACCCGCTGGGGGCGTGCGTCGGGTGTGGGCGTAGCGAGCGAAAGTGGGCTGTGTCACAAGCAGCCCAGGTGTGTGGGAGAGGACGAGTAGATGGGGTAACCCAGCGGGGGGTCGGCCGCCTGCACCGTCAGGTTGCGCAGTATGACGGCGTGGGCTTGTATACTGTAGCGCTCTTCGTCGTCGTTGGTGGCGTAGAGCAGCTCCCAGGAGAGATTCGCCCACTGGCCCCGTACGCCCTCCTCATTCAACACACCCACCTGCACCAGGTTCTCCTGCAGACACAGCACCCGACCTGTATACGTACCCTACGCACGGGGGGTTGGGAGGGAGAACAGGACAAGTTAGATCAGCATGGAGAGAGTTTAGTTAGTTTAACAGGGTTAAAGTATGCGACTCTGAGCACAGTCACCATGGTGAGATCGTGTCCAAGAGAGAAAAGGAACGGCTTCTCTTCAAGGATGGAGTCATGCCAACCCCGTTCTGTTGTGAGACCAATGAACCAGTTGAGATGGTAATCCTGGAGAGTGGTGTACAACTCATCCAGACTTTCCACTGAACCCAGAGACGCCTGGTCTATTAGCAGTTTTACACTGTACCTATACACACACACACACACACACACACACACAATGGCTTCACTGTATTGTGCAGTCAGAAAAAAAATCCTAAAAATAATGTTTACACTCATCTGTATGTCATTAGACCCTTTGCTTTTCTCCATGTGTGTGGAATGTTCACCTGAAAGCTCGGAGGGTAAGTTGGTACAGCTCCTCACTGGCCCGGAGCCCTTCGAGTCCGTCGGGCCATGGTGCATCTCCACAGTAAGCCCTGAACAGCATGCTGGGACTGGGCACCTGGACGTCCGCGCCCAGAGCCACAGCACACGACAGCGCCACCTGGCTGTACATCTCCTTCAGCGCCTGGTCCTCCTGCAGAGCCCTGCTCACCTGCTCGGGGTCGCCCTCCCAGAAGCCCTCCCCCGCTAGCCGGGAGAGGCAGTAGTGGAACCAGTCGTCCGGAAAGCAGGCGCACAGGGCTTGGATCCTGGAGGAGGGGAGCGGGGCGGCACGCCAAGCCACGGCCAGGGACAGACTCTCCGAGTGGGGGCAGGTGAAGTTGAGCGCCTGGGGGTAAGCGGTGGTAGCAGGAGGCGGATTGTCGCTGCCTCTGTCCGAGGCAGGCAATCCGAGTCCCAGGCCAAGCGGCCTCAGCGTGGGGAGGGATGCCAGCGCCATGTTCTCGTACAGGCTGTGGATCTCCACGGCGCCAGGCAGAGACACGCCGAGCTCTTCCCTGCTATGCACCGCCTCCGGCCGCACCGTCATCATCCTCGCCGGCTTCCGTGCGGGAACGGGACCGAACAGATCATCCTCATCCGACCAATCGGCGAACGATGACAGGCTCGAGCTGTCCCGCCCCCTCGGGATGGTTGAGGAGGCGGAGTGGAGGCCTGGCTCCACCTCTGCTGCTTGCTGGGAACTCTGGGACTTTCGTCCCGACGGCTGTGCCGAGAGCATCTTCACCCTGTGGTCCCCGCAGGACTTGTCCCGTAGGCAGTGCCGCAGCAGGACCCACACCAAAGTCTTGAGGAAGTCTGAACGGAGCTGGCGCAGGTGGTCAGGCGAGTCGACGATGCCCGTCAGGACATTGCGGGCGTCGGAGTACACCCTGACGGGCAGGGCGGAGCACGGCCTGAGGGCGTTGCCCCAGTGGGGGTTAAGGAACCACCCGAGACGACCACGGCGTTCCAGCCGGTCAAACGCGCCCTCGAACACCTCATCCACCCGACGAGCCTCCACAGTGTGGCACGACGTCTCCTGCAGCTCTAAACCCTGTGTGTAGAAACGCAGAAACTAGGTTACACCTTCGAAGCGCTACACACCCGTCCGTTCTAGGCGCAATCCTGAAACAAAACTCAGAGGTTCCACACCAACACCTTCTCACAACGAGGTTCCACACCAACACCTTCTCACAACAAGGTTCCCCACCAACACCTTCTCACAACGAGGTTCCCCACCAACACCTTCTCACAACGAGGTTCCCCACCAACACCTTCTCACAACGAGGTTCCACACCAACACCTTCTCACAACGAGGTTCCACACCAACACCTTCTCACAACAAGGTTCCACACCAACACCTTCTCACAACGAGGTTCCACACCAACACCTTCTCACAACGAGGTTCCACACTAACACCTTCTCACAGCGGGTTGAATGCATGAATGACACATCAAGATCTACTGGTTGACGAAAAACAGGCAGTTATTTTATTCTCTTGTGAATCAACTCTGGTTCAAAGCCCCATATAAACCTTTGTGCCATGTAATTCACATGTAATTCACAGTACCTTAATGTTGAGGGTCCAGTAGCCATAGCCTCTCTCCAGAACCGTGACCCACAACACACGATCCTGGAACCGGCAAAGGAAATGAGACCCAGGAGAACAAGAACCTGAAAACCAGATGCAAACATCTTTCAGGGTCTTTAACCCTTAACACTTCCACAGGGCTGGCTGTGTGTAGAGCAGCTGCGTGTAGAGCGGCTGTAATGCGACTCGTCTCCTCACACGCAGTGTCTGCCCCCACTGCTCTCACCACAGATGGGAGTAGGAAGGAGATGGAGGTACAGAGAGCTTGTTCAGCTAAACAAGGCCTTGTCCTGTTAATAATTAAAGGAAGTAAAGTTTCTCTGTCCGTCCAGGTCTGTTTCTCTTTGGATAGGATGTCCAATAGAAACTGAAAGGCTTTTTTGGCCTGCATGCGAGCGTGCGAGTGTGGGAGCGCTTGCGGACCCTCACCCAGCACTCCGTCCGCGAGCGCGCCTCTCAGCGCTGCTGCCATCCTGACACTGAGCTGCTGGTAGTAGACAGAGTCTGGGCACGGGCAGGAGGTGCCGGGCGTCCCGGGCCACGAGCGCCGCGGCCGGGGGAAACCCACCAGGAAAACGGGCAGTGTGAAGAGGGGGAGCAGGGGGGCGGCTAGCAGGGCGGCGATCAGCACTACGGACAGGAGCAGAGGGAACAGAGCGGCGTTCAGCGCCAGCAGGACACCCGCCGCAGGACGACGCTGCTTCGACTCCGTCCACGACGTTACCAGGACCGTCAGGGCAAACCTCAGCTTCACCAGGAACTGAGAGAGGCGGTCAGACGCCAGAGACACCTGGCAGAGGGAGGGAGGGAGGGAGTCGGAGAGACAGAGGGAGGGAGGGAGGGA
>JAOYMR010000008.1:16422907-16433199 GCA_025802075.1 Tenebrosternarchus preto | reverse complement strand
TCTGTGCAGGCCAGTCAAGTTCATCCACACCAGACTCTGCCATCCATGTCTTTATAGACCTTGCTTTGTGCACTGGTGTACAGTCATTTGGATGGGTGAGCAAATACTTTTGGCAATATAGTGTACATACACACACACACACATACACACACATAGAACTGCTGTGGTAATATCTGGATTTATTTTAACTGTCGCAAACCAGCAGTTCCTACCTACAGTTGTGGCCAAAAGTTGAGACTGACACAAATTTTGGTTACCACATAGTCCTTCAGAAATTTATAGTATATTAGTATATACTATAGTATATTGAAGAACAATTATATGCATTTCACATGTTTTTAAACTTTTTATTGAGAAATACATCTAGGTTAAGCAAAGTCTTAGTAATTATAGCTATGACCCTTAAGACTTTTTAAGAGTTCACTTTGACATGCTGGATATCAGCTTCTGGGCAAAATCTTGAATGATGGCAACCCATTCTTGACTAATCGCTGTTTGGGAGTTGATCACAGTTTTTGTGTTTTTGTTTGTTCACCCTCTTTTTAAGAATTGACCAAAGCATCTCAATGGGATTGAGATCTGGGGAGTTACCTGGCCATGGACCCAACATTTCAATGTTTTATTCACTGAGCCACTTGGTCATCACTTTTGCCTTGTGACGTGGTGCTCAAAAGCCTTGTTCATCACCAAACTGCTCCTGAATCACTAGGAGAAGTTGCTCTTGGAGGATGTTTTGATACCAGTCCTTATTCATACCAATGTTCTTAGGCAACATTCTGGGTGAACACACTCCCTTGGATAAGAAGCAGCCCCACACATGAATGGTCTCAGGGTGCTTCACTGTTGCCATGACACAGGACTCCAGATGTCCCAAACAGCCTGAAGGAGCTTCATCAAAGAAAATAACTCTACCCCAGTCCTCTGCAGTGCAATCTCTGAGCTTCTTGCTTCTACACTAGATATTCCAAGTATCCCTAAGCACTCTGTAAGTCGCTCTGGATAAGAGCGTCTGCCAAATGCCAGAAATGTAAATGTAAATGAAATGTCTTGCAGGATGTCAGTCTGTCCTTGATGTTTTTCTTGAAGAGAAGAGGGTTCTTTGCTGCTCTTCTTGAGACCAAGTCATCCTCCAAAAGCTTCACCTCACTGTGTGTGCAGAAGCACTCACACCTGCCTTCTGCCCTTTCTGAGTAAGTTCTGCATTGGTTGTGACCTGATCCCATTGGTGGTGACCTGATCCCATTGCTGCATCCTCTTTAGGAGACGGTCTTGACACTTGCTTGACTTCCTTGGTCGCCCTGAACCTTCTTCACTGTAATTGAACCTCTGTCCTTGAAGTTCTTCATTCGTTAAAAGTTTGATTTAGGTGCTAATCTTACAGGCAGAAATGTTCTTGTCTGTGAAGCCATTTTGATGCAATCAATCCTGAAATTATATTAGCAGGCTATTTTGTAGCAGGACTGAAATGCAGTACTTTATGTGATTAAGTTCATTTACTTGAAAACCTAAATTTGAGCCCGTCTCAAAACTTTTGGCCGCGACGGTAGAAAAGCAGCTTTTCTTTCCGCATCATGGAATATGTTTTACTTTATCACCGTTTTTAAGGAACACTATGACAAAACTCCTCAGTGCAGAAGCTGTTTTACATTCAACACGTGGAGAAATCGTAGTAGTCGGTACCGAGTTGTTTTTATTATGATTCCCACGAGAATAAACAACCATAAAGTGACATTTGTCGCACCTCTTCTATTGCATATAGATATAAAGCACTTGAGTGATTCAAAAACGAGGCAAGCGTTTCAGAAACGAGGCAAGAGTAATCGAACGAGGCAAGAGTAATCGAACGCAGTTTTCTCTGCGATTCCTTTAGATCGTGTGTTTAACATAGTTGAGAAAGAAATCCATAAATAAATAAAAAATCTATAAATAGCCTACATGAATATATAAGTCCTTACACTCCTGCCACACTTGCTCCACTAACGGACCCCGGTTTTAGCACCGATGAGGAAAAAAATCTTCATACTGAACATGTGGTTGGAATATACCTTGTGGAATAGACACATTTAAACACTTTTGCTCGATAGATTATGCACTCATTTATAAAAAACGAAAAGAATGCTGCCGTTATATGACTACAGTAGCCTAATCTTCGATTCACTAAACACACATGAAAATTAATTTAATCGAGACAGCCAACATGTATAATGTCATGAAACAAATACCGAATCCAAAAACAAATTTGAAACAAATCGTTAAAACATGAGGGTCTTTAGTGACATTAATTCCAAAATTCGCATCAGCAGGACCTCACAAACGAGCGTCTGATTCCAGTCCAGAGACCTATGTTCCAGTCACACACTGCTAGGGAATTACAAAAGCCCAAACGCACCCAAGGGGTTGGACTGAATCGCATGGTACACCGTCTAAAACCAACAACCGCATGCTACACGCTGCTGCAGTGCGACAGTAGGAATCGTTCACTGAACAAAAAGGGGGGTACAAGAAGAAAAGAGTAATGATCCTTGATCAATTATAATGTAATCCTGCTAGTATTCACCATATTTTTTAAACGGAGCAGCAATCTTATTAGGCTGCTGTCTTTTAACCGTAACGGTATAAAAGTGCCGTGTTTTCTTATCCTGATTACGTAATGCCGTTACATGCATTCCGTGATTCTCCGACCTGCCCTACGGTAAAGGTAAAATCTCTCAACCCAGATTGACTTCGGTCCCGTTTTTACGTGATGCTTCTCCTGAACACTAGAGGGCACCCTAGCACTATTAGTACTCAGATCAGACACGGAAGATGGTCGAAATTAAATCAAGTGTAGATAGTAATACGATTCCCAAAGCCGCCAAGTATTCACTAGGCTTTTAAAATATAAGAAAACAAAGTAATTTTAAACAGAGGTACCAACCGTTATCTATGGAATGCAAGCAACAATACGAAAGACAAAAGTAAATAAGGACAGGCTCAAACAATTAGGCAAATGTATTTTGTTATTCACTGTGGATTGGCCCATACACTGTGTACAACCACCATTATTATAAACAGAGAATTTGCCAGGAGTTGAGAGGGAGTGGAACAGCTGTGGTTTACAGGAAGGAATGACAGAGAGAGTGATGGGGAAGGAGATGCATGGAGGCACAGTGTGTTACGTAACTATGCTGTATTTGTGTAGAGGTCAGTCAGTGCATCTCTTTCAGAACACACTCTTATTCTACTGACACTGCAACACAGTACCATCCACTCACTCACTCTGACACACACACACACACACACACAAACAGCTCCGTTCTCAGTAACCCAAAACAAGTTCAACACAAAGAACATTTTAAAACATTTTGAGGAGAATTAAAAAAGATTTTGCCATGATTAAGATGAGTAAATAAGTAACAGCAAAAAGAAACAAATCCAGCATCAGGAATTAAATCATTAATAATTGCCCCCCCCCCCCCGAATACGTTGGAACAAGATCTGGCTGAAGCTCATAAGATGTAAGAGGAAGAACATAGTTGTACATTTACTTTTTGAATCATTGTAAAGTTATAATGGGGACATAGATGTGTGTGTGTGTGTCCATGCCTGTGTGTCCTGTCTGCAGAATAAGGAGGTATTGCTGGCCCAGTCAAATGGTCAGGATGAAGCTTTGCTGGGTCTAGAGCACATAACCATGAAATATCTGGCATGTCATTTTAGTCAGAATTACACCAGACTCTATGGGTTTTAAGCTTTAACCACTCATATAAACCCCTAACACATTTTCAACAGCACACACTCCTGTATGTCCAAACTCCACGATCATCTCATCCACCTACCGAGACCCTGCTGCTGCTCCACAAGCCAGACAAAGACCCGCCCCTTTCCTCTCTACAGATTCATTGCTACAGATTTTTCAACCAATCAAAACAGGGTGGGGGTATTGAAACGACACTGTGTTCCTTTGGGTGATGAGCTCTTAAGTCCATTGAGGACCATTCCGCTCTATTGATCAGGAGGCAGTAGATGACACATTCACACAAAGCAACAGCTGCTCACTACAGAATCACACAAACACAGAACCACACACAAATACAAACATAAACACAGCCAAAGACATGCAGGGACTGGACCTGATTCTGAGCTGCACCAAGACTGTCCAATAGGAGGAGTCGAGTCACATTCCTATTCATTTATCTGGTTAAACTGAGAAAATATGCTTTGTGGAATAAATCCCCTAGTTCTGGGTAAAACAGGTGTCTGACAAAGACTTTCATTTTGTAAATCCATCTTAACCTACAGAATGGAAAAAAATATTTTTACCATGGTATATTTGATTAAGTTTAGTACATGGAACCGACATGGAATCTGAACCTCTGTTTCATCTGTTTTAAATGTAAATCCTGTATAAGTAAAACCATTGATTGTTAAATAGCCTGACTGGTCTTGAATGATTGTGAGCCATCGTGGTGTCTCGCTAGCCAATCAGAGCAGAGTTCATAAATTATTCATGAGCGCTACAAAAGAAGGGGCTGTTAAAAAAAGATTGAAGAAAACGTGTTCGTTTCCCAAAATCATCGTAGTGTTGAGATCGTCTTAATG
This sequence comes from Tenebrosternarchus preto, assembly GCA_025802075.1. Classification (NCBI taxonomy): domain Eukaryota; kingdom Metazoa; phylum Chordata; class Actinopteri; order Gymnotiformes; family Apteronotidae; genus Tenebrosternarchus; species Tenebrosternarchus preto. The sequence goes on along the minus strand of JAOYMR010000008.1, from coordinate 16,428,618 downwards.
AGAACGAGAATCGCGCTATTATTTAAATGTTATTTGTTTCACGATGCTTTTGAGAAATCAGATCGTTTCATTTCAAGGTCCTATCATAGTGTTGTAAATAGACGCGTAAAACAGCACTTGGGTATTTTGTCTATGTAGACATTATAGATGGTACTTATTTCCCGTACTTTTGTCATAACTTCAAATTAAACGATACATTTACCAAAATATTGTAAAAGACCCTCGTAAACTGTTCCGTACAATACAGCGCGTTATTTGGAATCGCGAATTCGCGTAACAGCTTTTTTTTTTTTTTTTAATTTGTCTGGACTTTTCAATAGTTTGTCCCAAACCAGTGGTTGTACCTCTGACGTCTGGTGTGTGTGTGTAACAGGTTGTGCGGGTCAGGGTAGACTGAGTTTAAGCCATCAGTTAACTTCACTTCCTCATACATTGAACGTGCAAGTGTGTGCGCACACGGGACAGAGTGCAAAAGATGGGAAAAGTGTCCTGTTCAAGGTAGCAATGGAGAATATAGACCCAGTACACAACCCTGTAGCAGATCAGACTTCACTTCTCAAAAGGTCATACAAATACAGCAGGTTTTTTTATGCATTTATTTTTTTTTAAGCAAAATAGAATTTGTTCTTGGGTAGATACAGGAGGACTAGGAAGCAGCTAGATGAAATAATTACAATAGTTTGTGTAGAATCTGATTATTTACAAAATGACAATATTTTCCTCTAGTGCGCGTGTACATAACCTACATCCATTATGACACAGACATGAGGTAACTTGGGCAAAGCACATTTTTACCACTGGCACCCCTCTGAAGACAGGACCCCACCACCACCTGGTGGGCACAGGCATGCCCACACCTACACTGGCACTCATGAAGCACAAACAGGCCCTGTATACCGAGGGCCATTCACAATCACCACCACTGATCTCTTCACCTGAGTTTGTTTGCACACAGATCCCAATCCGTTCATTCGTGTGCGCGCGCGCGCGCACACACACACACACACACACACACACCTAAGATTCTTAACGAGGTCCGATGCCTGTTCCCGTAACTCTCCCTGCTCATAAGTTGCAGTGGTCACCTGGTGTGAGAAAACCTCCCTCCGCCCCGTTATTCCCTCCGCCCGTGCAGCACCACCCACGTGCACGCGGCCGGAGCGTTTCCGCCGTGCTTCCCAGACAAACAGCGCGCCGTGTTCCGGCACGTTCCGGTCAGGGGTTCTTGAGCGCAGTGAGCCTGCGTAGCAGCTGGTGCCGGCGGGCGCGGAGGTTCTTCCTCTCGTGGGCGTGGCGGCGCTCACGGGTGCGCAGCTGCAGCAGGTACTCCGTGGCGCCCGTCAGGATGGCCACTTTCGACGTCTTGGCCAGGCCCGAGAGGCCCGGGACGGCGTTGCGCAGGGCCTGGAAGCGTGAGCGCAGGTCGTCCCTACGCTTGCGCTCCAGGAAGTTGCGGCGCTGCTCCGCCGAGTCCTCGGAGTCGGAGGAGGCCGGCGAGGAGAGCGGAGACGCAGACGGGGACGCCCCGGGGTCCAGGCGCAGACGTTTGGCCGGCGGACAGGGCGTCTCGTCCTCGTAGTCAGAGTCGGGCGAAGGCGCGGCGTAGTTGTGCTGCTGCCTGTGCAGCGAGACGTGGAAGTGCTTGGGACACGGTCCGTGTGGGTCGGCGCTCACCGCGATGGTGACGGGGCTGCGGCGGCCCGGGGGACGACCGCGCCGAGGACGCTCGTCCACGGTCACCACGTCCACCTCGTCCTCATCTGGGGGCGGGACAGGAAGACGCGCGCTTAGAGCGCAGACAGATAGTACCTCACACACAGCCTGGATTAAAAACCACAGCCAATATTACAGCTGCACTGAAAGCAGCAAGAGGGACTTTGACATAAGTGTGATGTATTCCTGCATGTTGCATTTTATTTTATAAAGCATGAAGTCAGAGGCTTGTGCCATGAACCACTGGCCGTCAGTGCTACGCTACTCAGACGAGCGTCTTTAACTAACGTACAGGGGACATCACACGTGTGAAGGTTAAACCCAAACCAAATTAATAGACTGCATTCTGGCACATTGCTGACTCAGTAATCTTTTCCTTTTAAATGTTTTGCAACACGTTTGTTAAAGGATCAGTCTCATTAACATAGGAAGGTCAAAAACACGCCATGCACCATTTCCTGCCATCACAGCTACATGGAAGCATTTTTTGAATGACCTCTCTTACCGGATGAGTCAGAGCGCGACTCCGAGCCGGAGGACGCCGTGGTCGGTTTTTTAGCATGAGCGACTGGGAGACTGAGAACCGCCGCGGGATTTACACATCGCGTCGCCGGGGTGTTGGTCACGGGCGCGCCCAGTGCGGCGCGCTGAACACGTGCTGTGTTCGCGCCGGTGTGCGAGGCGGTAGTGAGTTTGGATTGAGGCGTGACCGGTGGTCTCTCGCTGTAGGTAACTTTTTCCAACTGATGAGTCGCGGAAAAGCCGCTCCACATGCAATCTTTTATAACAATAGAGCTGAAATTTCCGAAAACGTCCAGCGGATCGATTTTATACGCTCCACCATAATCCTCCTCCAGCGTTACGACCTTTGGCGGCACCCACCCTAGCCGGTCTCCTGGTAACGGGAATAAAGTATCACTATCGAGTGTCCTTGAGGGCGACATGGGCGGGGTGGGTAGGAGCTCAAATTTCTTCCAGATATCTTCGCTTGGCGCTGTGGATTTGAAAAAGTCCTCCTCCGAATCCATCTCGTCATAAAAGTAGTGATCATACTCCATAGCCCAGTTCGCGTGAAACGCCGCAACAGGGTTTAATCCAGTCATGAGAGCCGAAGTTGTGTTAAACGCCACGCTTCACAACCTGGGAGGGGAATGGCACATGTTTAAATCCTTGTCGTGACGCCATGCATCAAAGTAAACGGTAGGTTTTAAGTCACTGCACAAATAACTGAATACAAGACCTAGTCTCACTTTCGCAGTGTAAAGGAGCACATGCTCACATCACCTACAGCGCCTTGCTGCAACAACCCCGACACGAAACTGCACGGTTACCGTGCACAGGGTTAGGGTTAGTCAACCCTGGCTGCACAGGACAGCGAGGAAGTACCGCAACGCTACTTTCACATTTAACGTATAGGAAGGCTAGCTAGTGGGCCAAAATGCAAAAGAAATACAAGTTAAACATTAAGTACGAAATCGGTTTCTTTGTGGGTTTGCCATCTAGCTACTTTTTATTTAGATCAGAAACTGAGGATTTTCCGCATTGTGAGGAAAAATCGTAGCTACCAAGTCAGTTACAAAGAACCAGGAAACACTGCAGAAGATTCACGTGAGTCAAAGTTACCCGCTACTTAATCACCGAACCCCAGACTCCTCTTACCTAAATAAGAAAACAGTAGCGTAGCCACGATTACTTACCAGTTCATCTGGTGGACGACCGACGGTCTGAATAAATCGTCGGAAAGGCGAAAGACAAAGAAGTGCCGTGTCCGGCGCGAGAACAATTGGTCAACTGCAGGGGGAAGCGCGCGCGGGGCAACAGAACGCTCCGCTCGTCTTTTGTTTTAAGCCGCTTAACTCGCACCAATAAAAGTAGTAAAGAGAACAAAGTGGGTGTCTAGTTACAACGGCCAGATCGATCACTGCGTCAACTTCCAACCGCACCCCTCAAAGCCACTGGCGGCTGTTTCGCGCCAGATCTGCGTCTTTGTGTAGCCTGAGAACCAGAAGCCCCACCCACCGGCGCGCGTGGGAGGTGGAGTCATTCCCATCCCGGTTTGTGAATCTGAATCGAAATTACGCAAACCGATGAATGGAAATAGCTAGATGGTTAGTTGAGGATTGTGTAGATGTAATTCAGCATATACAAATTTGCAAAGATTGCACAGATTCAACATTAATTCAACATTAGCAAATTATGCAGAATCATTGAAAAGTGGAGGCGAGGGCGGAAATCAGATTAAGAAGGAAGCTATGTTGAAAAAGTGTCCTAAACTACACATGGTACGTGCTCAGGGGAATCCGAGGTACCCTGAACTCATCGTCAACATAATGGACCGTGTTTGACAACATTTATAATATGGACAGCCATTATAAGATGAGAAAGATACGTCCGTCTATGCACACGGACAACTGAAACCACAGACGGCTGCGTGCGCCAGGAAACCGTCTCAAGAGATGAGCAGTTTAGTAAATACTCAAACCATGCAACGGCCGGAAGTCACCCTGATCCCATTTTCCTCTGCTATTCCGTAATTTGTTGTGTACATTAACTGAAGCGCGTGACCTGTGTTTGTATGATTTGTATGCCTCTCAAGGACTGTGTTATTGCATAATTACATAAATGAATAGATGAAAAAGTTTTCCTTGTGGAGATATCAGTCAAATAAACAGCAGGAAGTGCTCTGTCTACAGTAAACTCAGGTTTGGTCCCATAAATTTTTTTTCCTCAAAGGGAGTAAACTATACGAAGTGTGGATGTGTCCCCCCAAAAAAACCAAAACAAACAAAACTATCCAGTTAATGTGAAAACTATTGGTTTTAATGCTTCTGGGCATTTTAAAGCAGATCCCTTCAAATTATGATTTTTTTACGCAACCACACATATTCAATCATAAATAAATGCATAAAATTGAATAAGAAAAGTGTTTTGCTTTTCTTGTGCTATGACACACAGTGTTTGAGAGCCTCCTAGTGGATAAAGCAGGTCCAGATGATGATCTTCCTGTGTTTGTGCTGTATCACAGTGTAACTGACTGTGTTTATGCTGTATCACAGTGTCACTGACTGTATATATGCTGTACCACAGCGTCACTGTGTTTATGCTGTATCACAGCGTCACTGACTGTGTATATGCTGTACCACAATGTCACTGACTGTGTATATGCTGTACCACAGCGTCACTGACTGTGTTTATGCTGTATCACAGTGTCACTGACTGTGTTTATGCTGTATCACAGTGTCACTGACTGTGTTTTTGCTGTATCACAGTGTCACTGACTGTGTTTTTGCTGTATCACAGTGTCACTGACTGCTCCTCGTTCACCAGTGTCTGGAAGGAGGGAAAGAAAAGCAGGAATTTAAAAATCCCTCTCAACCCCTCCCCCACCCCTGAAACATAGGGAATGTATTCACTCACAGTTGCCCCCACAACTACACCACACACACACACACAAAGCAACATCTAGCTATAGAATTATACTGCTATGGCCAGTTGGATTGCAATTAAGATAGTTAAGATAGTTAAGTAAGAAAACTTTTTCAGAAAGACTGTTCATTTTTGTTATAAACATATTGCTTTATTCAATATCATGATAAATGTCATTTTTAATGAGAAGAAGACATATCCCTATTTTGTTAAATGTAATTGGTGTTGTCATTGGCCAAATAAACAACAGTTATCGAGTGTGTGGTTGTTAGAAATAAACAAATAAACAACAGTTATCGAGTGTGTGGTTGTTAGAAATAAACAAATAAACAACAGTTATCGAGTGTGTGGTTAGAAATAAACAAATAAACAAGTTATCGAGTGTGTGGTTAGAAATAAACAAATAAAGAACAGTTATCGAGTGTGTGGTTGTTAGAAATAAACAAATAAAGAACAGTTATCGAGTGTGTGGTTGTTAGAAATAAACAAATAAACAACAGTTATCGAGTGTGTGGTTGTTAGAAATAAACAAATAAACAACAGTTATCGAGTGTGTGGTTGTTAGAAATAAA
>JAOYMR010000008.1:16377157-16392827 GCA_025802075.1 Tenebrosternarchus preto | reverse complement strand
TGTCTCGGAGCTCCTTCTATGCAAGTAACAGACTTCCACAGACAAGCAGAGCAGCTACAAGGTCAAACTTCCTAACAGCTTGATTATATATTCATACAGGTATGATTTCACTGGTGAAAAACACACACTGTATGAGTATATGCAGTGTTTCCAAAACAAAAACAATTAATTATGTCCTTCAAACAGACATAAGAAAAACAAATGTAGTCTATTGTAGAGAGCCACTATCCCCACTGTTCAGAGTGGAGAATTGTGATACGACATGAGGAATCATCTGGATCTGGAAGCTGCAAGAACAGGAATCTTCCAGGCTGCACTCGGAGCTCCAGGACAGGAACCTGCTCCAGACAAGAACCTGCTCCAGAGGGTGTTGGGCCCTCTCACTCTCCTGGCCTGGACAGAACTGTAGGCCTTTTAAGACTTTGGTTTATTTATGTTTGTTATAATTCAACTCAAATAAGGGAGCAGAGAAAATCCTATTCAAGGGAGTTTAGTGAAGCTTTTGTTAACGTGAAGGAAGCTGTCCAGATACCGCAGGGTATCCTGGCAACAAGAACCTCCGCCTGCAATTTGCACTTCACAGAGTTACTCTGACCAACCAGAGCACATGAATCTGACTCACTCGGTCACCGTGGAAACCTACCAAAGCAAACAGTGAGTAAACAGTTATCACTGCTGCATGGTTCAGATTAGGTTTCACACTCCTCTCTTCTATGGTTCTAACACAGGATCTGGTGTTTGGAGTTTGAGACCAAAGGACGTTCCTCTGCTGTTTCCAGTGCATGACATCATCATCTTAAATACTTTTTCAAAGTGTAACATTTCACTTTTCAGTCCCCATCCGATGCACGTTGGCACCTCGTCAAACTCGATGGCAGTGATTAAACATGTTTATTCTGCTTATCTGAATCAGATGAGTTTTTGTACCTGACGGCAGCAGTTTGGCGAGGGCGTCCGATTATTGGAGTTGGCCGTTGACTTGTACACAGGCCTAGTTCACCGTTCCAATTAGCTTCCTGTCATCAGAGCGTCACTCTTTCTGAGCGAAGGACAGGAAGGGACTCAGTGAGGCATGTAGCAGGACTTCTGCACTTTGTTATTATAGAATGCTTTGGCTGCCAAGTGGCAAAAGTCTCAGTTAAATATGTAGAGTCAGCGATGTAACGGACCATCCTGATCACTGTTTAATTATGTAAAGAGTTCATGCTGTAACAGCACATCCTGAACCTGTTTGCAGTGTTATCCAGTTAACGCTGGCTTGTGAGGGTGTTACAAACACAGAGTGCAAAGGTTTCTGATCAATGAGCCTGGATGAAATATACAACTCCTGAAACCATCAGGTTCTTTACGAGTGTGTTTAGATGTAACAGGGGGAGATGGCTGGGACTGCACTGATTACATACAGGTGGTTTGGACTCACACACTTTAGGGCAGGTGTGAGTGAGTACAGTAGAACTTCACTGATAATTGTGCAGTACGTAAAGACCACGTTTAAAATGACTGCTGTTGATGCACAAATAACATACCAGAACATCCACCCAAATGATCTCACACACACACACGCGCACACACACACGTGCGTCCGTGCTTGCTTCCACACAATAAGCTTTTTTAAGGTCTCCAGCAAGACCCACAGCTGATCACACTGAAGTCATGGAAAAAGTGTTACCAAACCTCACACCTCACGCACACACACCTGAGTTTTACACATGTCCACATAGAATACATTTTTCAGGTTTTCCCATCTGGATGAACTACTTTCACACAGCACAACTGTCTGTATGTCACAATATTTGAAGCAAAATTACCTGAGAGAATCTCTGTGGTCAGAAACAAACTTCTTTCACTTCTATGTCCAAAGAAGCTTCATTATTATTTGGTGTTATTTTCTGATTTGCAAACATGTCAAACCTCGTTGCCTCTGCTACCAAAAGGAGAATAAGCCCTGATCACTCTGACACACTGAAACATTGAGATTAGGGTTAGATCTTCCAGTGAGCACATGAATGTTACATCATCTCGTGTAACATCATCACATGAATGTAACATCATCTCGTGTAACAGCCATGAGTCACAAAATGTTTAGTCAGCCAGACTTGCATGTTTCTCCTTCTCTAAAACAAAGAATCATTTTCACTCCTCTAACAAACTTTCAAAGTCTGAAACATGTCCTTTATGTCTGAGGATACAGAGTTACTGCACACTCCTATTCAGTAACTCCATACCACGGTGCTCTGATTCAACAACAGGTACACTGTGTGACCATGAATACAGATGATGGAAAAGGAAAGGAAAGGGTGTTTTTTTTAGTAAGACACATCACTGCAATTTCCTTCGGGATTAATAAAGTGTTCTCTTATCTTTCAACACAGCCCAGTACCCACACGTCCCTCATCTTGACTAATATATGAACATTTTCTTGGATCATCTCCACTCATCATTTTGGCACTTAAGAGGAATTTTCACAATGAATCTTTACTGACCAGAAAGCATGAAATTCTCATTCCACACAGTGGCCTGTGGCATCAGGAACCTGGGGAGCGACACTGAACTGTACATTTAACCAACATGTGGGTGCGGCTGATATTCCCCTCAGCACAAAGACAACAGGAAAAACTGCACTCAATTATAGAGTTATTCATCAATGCAGAGGCCACAGGAACACACACACACACACACACACACACACACACCCCTCCACCATCTCCTACAAAGACAAGAAGCTGAAGTTTTAGAGCTTCTGGTTCATTGGTAAACACATGACAATGTGACTGGATGAATCTTGTTGCACCATCATTAAACCTCTGGGGCTGGAAAGGGCAGGACTGAAGCCCTGGAACACAGAGTTGGTCAATCAAGATCCAGGATATCCGTGTGAATAAAAAAAAAAAACACCCTCGATGAAAGGAGTTTCCTTTGAGCATCTCTGAAAACGATGAAATGCGATCACTATTTACTACTAAAAGTTGAGCATATTCATTACACACAGAAAAAAACACACACAAATGGCTGCTGATGCTTTACCAAAGGTTCACTTTGTTCACTTAAAAAAAAAAACATATCTAATCCATCCATTCTCTAGAAACACTGATGAATAATTAATCCATCCATTCTCTAGAAACACTGATGAATAATTAATCCATCCATTCTCTAGAAACGCTGATGAATAATTAATCCATCCATTCTCTAGAAACGCTGATGAAATCCTCCCCGGCTTTAAAATCCTGACTAAAGGTGGTAATGTGATATGGATGTGCACAGGTTACTGTTTACCTGCTACCCAACCCGGAGGGGGTGGAGGGGGTGGAGGGGTGCTTTGCAGCTGTGAGCCATGCAGTGGCTTGTCCTCCAAGAACAGAAGCTGCATTCCAGAAGCCGATAACGATGCGATTCCCCTCATTAACGTCTCCTCTGCTCCTTCATATCTGTCTGTCTATCATTCTTCCTCCATCCATATACATTTATATACACACACAAATTCTTCATGTAATCAAGAATCCCATTGTGAAACCCAACACAAAGGTGTCATTATCCTGCTTCTCCTTTGTTACATTTGGCACAGGGTATTCAGACCAAATCATAACTCATTATTGTGAAATCACTTCTACTGATACTGTGCTGGTTCTCTCAGCTCCTAATCCACTATGCAGGACCCAGTGTGAAGCCTGGGGTTAGTGTTTTCCTCTCCAGTGTAATTGACATTATTAAATCTGTTTAGATGCACATTCTGTGGGATAGGAAAACCCTCACACACTCATAAAACACTAAACGGGTATTAATTTTATGTCGTGGTATTAATGGAATATTTGATACTGAAGGGTAACTTCAGTCAAGTAACCAAACAAAAAGTTTCACCTGCAGCCCAAAGCAAATAAACAAACAAACACCCATTTTGATTCATCTGCTATTAACCAATAGGAACAATTCCAATCTCTATTAAGAGTGTTGACACCTGCTGTTCAATCACGGATCAATAACCAGGGCTGAACAATAACAAGGACCTTTGACCTTTGACCAATCCCCTGTGTGTCCAAAGCAGGATTGTCATGAGAAGGGATTCAGGACATGGCAGAAGGGACTTCAGGATGTTTCATAAACAGGACATTCAGGCACCATCTCATCCAACTGTCCCTTCAAACATGTGATTAAAGAGGACAAGAACAGCACTGTTACTACTATGACAATCTTGGTAATAAAAAAATAACTATTATTTAGGGGCAAATGCAACATGTGATTTGACCATTTAAAATGACAGGTGTTTACTTGTTGTGGACAGTACAGCACAAACACTAAGCACAGTGAGGTCTGGGTCCAGACAGACCCTCCAGAGTCTAGACACCGTCTGATCTGCTCCACCGAGTTGGTGAGCAAACAGAGCAGCTTTCACCTGGATGCCAAACTATGCAGCTGGAGCTGAACAGGCCAAGAGCAGAGCCTGCACACGCACACACACACACACACACCCTTCCTTGACATTCCCACCGAGCATACACACACCCACCAGAAGCTCTCCTTCCTCCCCATTCCCACTGAGTGTGTGTGTGTGTGTGCACACATATACACACATACACACACAGCTCCTGGTTCCATACCCACGAGTTGTGCAACACACCTGGACTCTCCACAGAAACAAGTCCATGCATGGTAGCCTGGCAGGTACAGAGCCACACCCTTTCACAACAATACACTCAATCCATCCGCCTTCCTCTGTCCATAATGCTTGTGTGCGCGCACACGCGCACACACACTATTTTAATCTTGGGAAAACACTGTAAAAAGTTTTGCAATCTCATTTGCTATTTGTTACCGTCTTCCATGTTTTCTCTGGAACCCACTAACACATATACATAGATACACATACATACACACACATATACATACATACACATACATACATACATACACACACATACATAGATACACATACATACACACACACATATACACACACACACATACATAGATACACATACATACACACACTCCCCGCGGCATGTGCAGTATAAAATAACACTGCTGGCTCAATCTTGAGACACGTTTTTGACAAGTTTTGTAGAAAACAAAGTTTTTTTGCTGTTGCTATAGCACCTACTAAACACGAGTAAACAAATCATGCTTTTGTATTCTACTTAGATTTGCATAAATTAGATGCTTTAGATATACCCGAAACTGAAACATTCGCGTTGGTTGAAGGCTTTCTGTTTGTGCTGCTGTCGCGTTCTCCCTATTTTTTGTCCAAAAGGAGGTTAAAGGGAGGTGGGGGGGAGTCTGCTGAGCACTCCAGTTAATATACAATCTCCCTAAATCGGTGAGAGATGCTAAGCAAATACCTCGACTCCCTGTGTAATAGATTCATTCACCTGGTTAATTTGAAACAGTCTGAAACAGTGGGTCTTCTGATCCACAGCCTCTGTACAGGGAAGTGTCATCATCATCATCATCACGAGAGAGAAAACTCCCTATCCACAAATTCGTTTAGTAAAAAACGATCCCCGTGGCACCGTCTGCTGCGACGAAACTTGCGCACGCAAGAAGACAAACATCTCATACAGATTCTTTCTTTGAAATATAAGAGCGACAATAATTATTTAGATTTACTACAAATCTACGTGAAGTTAGAAATCCTGACAATTAAGAATTTACTGAGAAGCTTTCCAAACTAAGTAAGACAAGCGCGGGAAATGCTCAAATCAAAGCGTAAAGAACAGTCTAAATAAAATAATCAGTTCAGCTATCTGAGGTTTAACTCGAACTATTCCGTATAAAAGCACGAAATCCAGTTTGTCTCGTACCTTTTCCCGAACTTCTGGATCACTTAGTATCCGATTCAGTAAATTCCTTCACGTGCGCAGTCCATTTGACTCCGCGTGCTGCAGCTTCTGTAGTCCGTAGAGTCCCTCGCGCTGCACTCAGCGGGGAACTACAGGTGAGGCATTTCCGCAGTGTTGAGCAGTGAGTCGGATCCTCCAGAAGGGGCCTTTATCGTTTTTCACGGGCTGTACGTCGCAGTATTAAACGTTCAGTTGGATTTGTCTCACATTGCGACCCCCACGGCTCGGAGTTTTCTCATAATCTTCGGGTCCGTGAAGTATCTGAAGTAGTTCCCCACTAACAGGTGAGATTAAGGGGTGTTTCCAGTCGCTTTAAAACAGGCTGGTCACTCACTATCGCCACCTCGTGTCCCAAATAAATTTGACATCGCTCAACTTAAGTCGTTCTCGAGCTGTTTATTCATAAATTGGTTCATGGCTTCTGCAACATATTGTTGTCATACTTTCAGAAATTGAATAATATAGAGGACAAAGAGATCAAAGAGAACGACGATAGAAACGCGTGTGATTAGTTTTTTAATCATTGGTGTATCTTATCAATAAGAGATAAGCACTGAGTTACTTCTCCAGTGCAACTCTGTCAGGGCGGAGAGCGTCTCCTTTCCTGATAACATTGTGACTACACCATGATCATATTAGAGCTCATGTGTCTTCCAGCAGCCAGCGCAAAAGTTTGGTTGGGTGTTTGGTTGTCACTCAACAGTTTGAGAGTCTACAACCCACGTCCTGCAGTTATTCATAAACACAAACAGCTCTTTATAAACACAAACACAGCTAATTGTGAACACAAACAGTCCAACAGGGTAAATACAGTGAGAGTTTTCTTGGAGGCAGATTGAAGTCTGTGATGTTTTGACAGTGTTTCTGTGTGTTTAACGGCCGAGGTGAGTGTGACTCACTGGCTCTTTAAGGACGGCCTTACGTCTGTTTTGATTGTGAGTGTGGGTCTCTCCCCTACAGATCACAAGATACGTCAAACAAAAAGCAAATTCACACGTGCCTAGGTGGATCTTAGGTGGAGCTTCCTATCAAATGCACACACACCAGCCATCCTTGGGCTATTTCTGATCCTGTCCATGGTATTCTGGGTGTATATTCCACATATCATGTTGAATGAGAATATGTGAAAACTGTTGTTGTTGTTGGTCTGTGGGTGTGTCCTAAACACAGGAGGTCTGGAAAATACCTGATCAGCAATGCTGCACTGAGCCAAGCCACAAATACTCAATGTTTCCGAAACTTTGTGGAGGTGGAGTTTCTCATCGGCCAATAAACCACAGCCCTTACACAAACACAGTTACCCCAGTTACCCTAATCAGGACCTGTCAATCATTATGTGTATAAAAGACTTTGGTCTTTTGTATAAAATGTTAATACTATATATATATATATATATATATAATTTATATAATATTTTTATATGCATTATATTAATATTAAATGCACATGATTTGTATAATATGAATATTAAATATATAGAATATTTCAGAAACAAAACAACACACAGACCTTTTTTTGGAAGCCCTGTGTCAACAGACTGAATAACTTGAAGAAAACAAAACTGTATAAAAAAAAAAATGAGGTTTTTATTTTTGGAAATAAAGATGAGAAAAGCAGACTTGCTCTCTGACCCGGTCTTCAGAGCAGGACAGGTGTAATGTACTCCTAGCCACACTTTAGCAGTCAAAACAATCACTAAACTTCAAAAATATCAACAAAATTAGAGATTTCTTGACAATGAGGCTCAACCATGCTTTTATGTCTAGCAAGACTGATTATAGTAATAGTTTCTTTTCTTCTTAAAATGGCTGCCAGACCCCAACATTAACCCCAACACTAACCCCAACATTAACCCCAACACTAACCCCAACATTAACCCCAACACTAACCCCAACATTAACCCCAACACTAGCTCACCATTCCTGAAGACCATTACACTCCCAGGATGTGGCAGAACTGACTGTAAAGGTACCTTCACTTCTGTCACTTTATCCATAAAATCACTGAATGGATCACACTAAATGTCTGTCTGACATGCTCAAACTGTATAATCCCAGCATAATCCTGATCCTTAGAATCCAGGAGCTCATGAGTTATCTGATAATCTCAGAACGATCCTTAGAATCCAGGAGCTCATGAGTTATCTGATAATCTCAGAACGATTCTTAGAATCCAGGAGCTCATGAGTTATCTGTGCCTAGTCGACACTGTGCACATAGAAGCCGTGATTGGCTGCTGCCTCTTATACTGAACACAGTTATTAACCAATTATTAACCAAGAACATATCATGACCATCTATATTTTTGTGCATTTTATCCAACTCTTAATGATATAAAACTGTATGCTAACTGGGCAAAATTATCTTACCAGTGAAGTTTAATTGTTTAATGAGGGAGGGTGTGGCTTAAGATGATCGACACCCTATATATGGTGAAAAGGCTCAAATTGTATAATGCCTTGAAAATGGATGCGTCATCTAGGGTTAGGGTTAACGTTAACCCAGCATACTGCAGAACTACTGAGTCATGGCCAGTGGTCAAACACTTATGAATATTAAACAGGGCATTGGAAAACATGTGGAGAAACAAAGGCAACTAGAACACAAGACCTGAGAGGAATAAAAACATAAGGAATGAAAAGACTCTGGTGCCACCATGTTCCAGAACTACGACATTTCCAGGAGAGTCCAGAACGAGGAGTAAATGTGGAAACACATGCAGAGCTAAAGGAGACACGACTGATTTCTCACTTTCTTTTTGAACAGATGGGAGGAAAATGGCTAGATAAATATGATGAATATGATATATACGCTGAACACGATGAAAATGATAAATATGATTAATATGATGATCAGTGATGAATCTAGATCAATATGATGAATACAATGAATAGTGATGAAGTGATGGATATGATGTAGATAGATATGATGAGTAATGGTAATTATTAATCTAGACAAATATGATGAATAATAATAAATCTATGTAAATATGAATAATGATGACTCTAGATGAGTCCATGGGTGGATCCCTAATGAACACAGAGCAGCAGTTCAAAGGAGTTGGAGGAGGAACACAGTGGAGGTGGAGGAGGAGCAGAGCTGTGGATCGGGATTATTAATGATGAGATTCTTGGACCTGTTGTGGCTGAAGATGGACTGAAAATCAACTTGCAGGGGATGTCCAGTGAGGGAAGACAGTTCACCTCTCTGAACATCATTCTGGAGGCTGTGGTGGCTGCCTAACCCTAACCCCTAATCCTAACCCTCAGCTAAAATGTTAAGCTGTTCAACAAATTGACTTGTTAAATCTTTCATCTTTTCTTGTATTTACTCCCTTAATTTAACAGATGATTTCCATTCCTATTAAAAAAACCTAATTGTATTCAAATAAATGGTGAGTGTGAATGTGAGGAGCTCAGGGTTTAATAAAAGCTTTAGTAGTTAAATGTTCTACTTTTGTGTAAAGTTCACTGAAGTACATTGCATTAAAAGTTCTGTAGAGAAACGGACCTTGGCTAAGGCCCCAGTGTTTCCTGCACATCTCACACAGCTTCCTTCCCTGCTGCAGTGCTGAACATTCAGGGTAACAGAGAAACACTTCCTGCTTGTTTCCAGAATCAGGCTTAGCCCTCACACACACACACACACACACACACAGAGAAAGGTACAGAAGTGTTTGGATGAGTGTACACACCCCTAAAGTAATGCTTTGTTGAAGTATTTGGATGAGTGTACACACCCCTAAAGTAATGCTTTGTTGAAGCGTTTTTTGATTTCAGTGCACCACTCCTGTCTGGTCTTGTCCAGATCTCCTTCACACGACCTTTTTCAGGTCATCCCACATATTCAGGTCAGGGATCCTGCTGGGTTGCTCCAAAACGTTGGTCTTTGATTCAAAAGGAACTAACATATCTGTCCAGCAGGTGGCAGTTGACTTTCCAAACACTGATCTAGAGATATCTGGATCAGCATTCTTCAGTAATCCAGTTTAATCCAGATTGTGTTTTTTAAAAAACTGGCCATTGTGAAGACATTCCTCTCTGGATTTTGATGCGCAATTTAGGTCACTGTATTTAAAAGCGAAAAGTGAAATCACTCTTCATTTTAAGTTTTTCTGGATAAAAAACCTGATATTTGGAGCTGTTCATGATTCTCTCCAGTGTGTTGAAAACCTCAGGTTCAAATCACAGTGTGTGTGTGGTGTTCACTGATGGTGCTGTGTGTTCTTGTGTGAGCCCAGCCATACTTTTTCAATTTAGACTTTTCTGATCTTATAGACTCCTGTGTTCCCAGCCTCTATCTGCTCAGACCTGGAGAACAGGAGATCACCGTGTGTCACAGGCAGGGAGTAACCAGTATACAACACGTGCCAGGCATTCCTGTAGGTCCTTGAAGGTTGCCAGAGGCGTCTCGGAAAACTCCCTGACCAGACTTGTCTTCTCATCAACTTCAGAGAGAATTCCCGTTCTTGGCAACATCGCTGTTGTGCTGTTTTTTCCAGTGGTTGATGATCCCCACAGTATATCTCCTGGTGAAGGCGTCTCCTAGACAGTCGTTGCACGGTGATGCCCTTCATGAAGACCTGAGGTTTGCTTGGTGCACCATGGCTCTTATATTCTACCAAGTTAATGGGGAAAATCCAACAGGAACAGCTGAACTGTGTTTATGAAGGTAATTTGGTAATCAGAACATGAGCATGAATATAGCCACACCCCCTTTATAACAGAGCGTAACAATTTGCAAAAGTTGCAAAATTATTTTACATGTTTGCAGATGTGTACAGAGTTAAATTTGTATATATGTTTATACTTTTTATTTTGACATTTTTACAGGGGTGCGCAGGTTTATATTTATGTACGCCCACGCATTTCCAGCTTTTAACATCATTTTATCATCATCATCATCATTTTAACATCATCATCATCATCATCATTTTAACATCATCATCATCATCATCATCATGCTGGAGAAGAAGAAGTGAATCATTCAGTTTCTACATTTCCACTTGGAGCTTTATTTCTGGGATCAGTGCCTGGTCTCCAACATACACGCAGTAGCACATCATACTGCTTTGGTTTGGAATCCAACTGAATCCCACTGTCCAGATACACGTGTGCAGGGTTGCTGTTGGCAGCAATCTGACCAGCAGTGACACAACTCATTTACAGATCACAGAGAAGCAGAGTGTCCCTGCCAACCAAACTCATCTCTGCATGAAAAGCCTACAAGGACACTTATTAACAGAGTGGCGCCCTCTGGTGGTCATCTATACTAAAACATCCTCCCAGAAGAGGTCAGATGTAAAGGCAAGTCAATTAAAATAGTTCCAGAAATAGTGTGTGTGTGAGTGTGTGTGTGTGTGTGTGTGTGTGTGAGTGTGTGTGTGAGCGAGAGAGAGACAGAGACAGAGACAGAGAGAGGTCAGTGCAATGAGTGGTCACTGTGATGTGTGTGTGTGTGAGTGGTAATTGTGAGGTGTGTGTGTGTGTGTGTGTGTGTGTGGTAATTGTGAGGTGTGCGTGTGTGTGTGGTAATTGTGAGGTGTGTGTGTGTGTGTGTGGTAATTGTGAGGTGTGTGTGTGTGGTAATTGTGAGGTGTGTGTGTGTGGTAATTGTGAGGTGTGCTTGTGGCTCTAACAGTGAGTTTAGTGACTGCTACAGCCATTTTAACCTCAAATGTTACTTAACAATGACATTCTCCTGTTTTTTCTAAAATCCATAGTAGTAAAATATTCACATTCACAAAAAGAAATAAATGAACTTAAAACAGTACAAATTCACCTGCAAACAAAATCACTCAGCAAAAATTAAAAAATATAAAAAGAAAAAAATAGTGTGATAGAAACAGATTTTAAAAAATCCTCTCTGATTTGATACCTTTGTGCAAAAAGCCTTATCATCCAGTACAACTCTATCATCTGAAGGACAGCCAATGGTTTGGGACACAGCAGTGTTACTGGTGGAACAAACACACCTCATTCATGGCGTCCATGATCCTACATGAGGAGACATTTATTAAACAGAAGAAATGAGAGAATTCAGCTTTGAGCAAAGAAGCAAAACACATTTCAACTTTACTTCCATAATGCAGGTGAACACAACTAAGGAGGCCGTTGTTCTAAGGGTTGGGTTAGTGGAGACACTCACATTACACTTTGTGATTCTTTGGCCCCTCTAAAAAAATGCCACAGCACCCACTTATTGGATTATTGCAGGTAGATTGTTACAGGTAGATTGTTACAGGGTGAGATGGGTACAGGTGAAGAGAGGGGACAGAGATGGGTGGGGGTGAAGAGGAATGCATAAGGTGGAGCAGGAGGGTTTTACCTCTGGGCCTGATGTCCTCTCTCACACAGGTTCACCAGCACATACAGGTGCCTTAGTGCGTACTCGTACTGGAAAAGAGCGCACACACATACACACACACACACACACACACGCACACGCACAAAACGCGCACACACGTGCACACACACGTACACACACACGAGAGAGTAAATGAGAGCTAATGTAAACACTGTGTGTGTGAGTGTGTGTGTGTGTGTGTGTGCACTGTGGACTGTACCTCCTGCTTGTGCCAGTTGAAGCAGCTGGTTCTGAAGTGTTTGAGAGCGGTACTGTAGCACATGTACTGGCTGATCTCCTGACGCTCGTCCAGAACCGTCTGAGCCTCCAGGCCTTTTCCAACCACCTTCTCCACCATCTTCCGCATGGTGTCTGCCAACAGATTACGGACCTACACACACACACACACACACACACACACACACACACACACACATAAAAAACACACTTCCTAACCCTCCATTCCTAGGGTACATGGTCTTTAGCAGGACTGGAGACACACTTAACTACAGTTTGATCAGGAGTGGAGACACACTTAACTACAGTTTCATCAGAAGGTACAGTATTATCATTATTCCTTGTCATCTTTGCCAGTAAAATAATGAAACACAGTCTGACTGTACTGATCACATCGAAATAATGGTTTGGCCCTTTTGGATGCGTTTAACAACAGTACACAGGTATGGAGATCCATTCAAACAGACCAACCAGGCCTGCAGGGCCGATCCTGTGTGACCACACAGCACAACACAAACGTCCTGCAAGCACTGCAGGTCTGTAGTTCATTCTCTGTAATGTAGGTGGGACACAGACCTTCAGGTGGGCGTCGATCTCCCTCAGGTAACCCCTGGCGATGGCGACGTCATTGCTCTGCATGAGCCTCCTCTTCAGGGAGGCCAGGTAGACGTCGGGGCTGGGAGTGAGGTCATGCTGCTGAACTGCCGGCAATGACACAGGTTTGGCCACCTTGGCTCCGCCCACAGAGTTACCCTGGAACTTGATCACCTTCATGTGAGACAGAGTCTACCACACACACACACACACACCCACACAGACACACACACACCAGTTCACAAGGCAAGTCAAGTTAGCAGTTTTTTTAAGCCTGTCTGCTGTGTTTATGCAAAGTGTAATTTATGCATGTATATTAATACACACACACACACACACACACACACACCTACACTCACAGTTCCAACACGGAGGCTCTAGAGACCTGTGGTAAGGACTAAGGACAATAACAGACTACAAGAGCCGATCCTGCAGATTGGAGAGTGCAGACTCATCTCTGGCGGACGAGCTAAGCTGCTTGGAGGCTGTTGTTAGCAGCGCTAAAAGCGCTAACAGTGTTATTCACACTAACGGTGCTAATGGTGCTGCTGACAGAGGGGAGTGTGTCAGAGATCTACCTGAATCTACGGACCCACTCCAGTTTTCATACCGACCCAACCGTTCTACAGACGACGCCATCACCCATCTGCTCCACACAACACTTTCACACCTGGACACTGGGAGGGTAATAATGTTAAAATGCTCTTTGTCGACTACAGCTCAGCATTTAACACCATTATCCCCTCCAAACTCACCACAAAACTGGAAGATCTGGATCTCCACCCATCACTGTATCAGTGGATCTCCAACTTCTTGACGGATAGACCACAAGCTGTGCGTTTAGGTAAACATGTCTCACGCACCCTCACCCTCAGCACTGGAGGGCTGTGTCTTGAGCCCTCTGCTGTACTCACTGTATACCTCTGACTGTGTGCCCACTTCCAGCTCCACCACCATCATCAAGTTTGCTGATGACATCGTTGTCATAGGTCTGATCTCAAACGACGACGAGAGTCTACCTGGAGGAGATTAGACACCTGGAGAACTGGTGCCAGGACAACAATCTCCACCTCAACATCAGCAAGACAAAGGAGTTGATTGTGGACTGCAGCAGAAAACAGGAGAGGAGCTACCACCCTGTCCTCATCAACGGTACGGTGGTGGAAAAAGTAGAGTTTCAAGTACCTTGGAGTTCACATCTCACAGGACCTATCACCTGCCACATCATTGCAGTCACAAAGAAGGCCCGTCAGGGTCTCTACCACCTCAGACGTCTGAGGGACTTCGGACTGCCCTCCAAGGTGCTGCAGAACTTCTACTCCTGCACCATTGGAAGCATCCTCACGGGGAACATCACAGCCTGGTTTGGGAACAGCACCAAGCAGGACAGACAGGCCCTACGGAGAGTGGTACGATCAGCTGAACGTATCACCCGGACCGAGCTTCCTGACCTGCAGATTATCTACAGCAAGCGCTGCTGGATCAGAACCAGGAAGATCGTGAAGGACCCCAGTCACCCCAACAATGGACTCTTCTCTCTGCTACGCTCTGGGAAATGCTATCACACCCTGAACACAGAGAGAATGAGGAAGAGATTCTTCTCGCAAGCTATCCGAACCCTGAATGAGATCAGTGACTAGTCCATCACCACACTCAAACTCCCCAACGAGGGCTCCAACACCACACCACCTCACTCACAAACAACCGAACTGCATCCCTGGACACTCACACACAACCAAACTGCATTTTGCACACCACCACATTCTCACTCATATATATATATATATAGTATTTAATTGTATTGTAAATTTTTATCTTCTGCATAGTTTATATTCTGTGGACTTGACAGTCAAATAGTATTTTACTGCAGGTTGTACCATGTATAACTATGTATGTGACAAATAAAACTTTGAAACTTCCTGTCTGTCTACATGCGTGTGTGCGTACCCGTGTCTGTTTACACGCGTGTGCGTACCCGTGTCTGTGTGTGTCTGTGTGTGCTGCACCTTGTTGCCGTACTGCATGACGTGACTGGTGTTGGTGCGGCTTTTGACAATCTTAAACTGCTTAGCCAAGGTCTCCACATTCAAATCCTCCTGTAGGACACACACACACACACACACACACACATGAAGACAGGAGATATAACACAGTTGCAGTACTGACAGTTTCAATGGTACACACCATATCAGAATCTTCCATCCAGTTGACGCTGTACCAGTCCCCAAGATATGTGTTCCTGCTCTCATCGTAGTAACAGGCGTAGGACGACTCTTTTGGGTTGGCAGCGGTGGTGGCATAAACTAAAAACGACCACAGATAAACAATCACTACAGTAACGCAGAATAAGGTCCTCACTAAGTGCACATTGCGTAAGACTTGATGATGTTTTGGAACATTTCAACATTCTAGAGAATTATTGCTCAATTCTTTTCCTCAACTCTCCATTTTAGAAATGGCACCAGCTGCTCTGGAGCAGCTCTGGTGCAGCTCTAGCCTTTACCAGTATACATGCCAAGTGCGGGATGAGTGCAAATATGTAACTAGAACATCTGTGAACTTCAGCCCCAGTCTCAGCACTGACCGATGTGGTGGAAAATCTAACATTTTCCCCGTTCATATGTTTTAGTATATCTGTTCTTTACTTTACATATACGCAAATCA
>JAOYMR010000008.1:16347658-16358462 GCA_025802075.1 Tenebrosternarchus preto | reverse complement strand
CTTTGGCAGCCATGAAGAGATTCCAAAAAAGTCTTCGTGACTTGACAGAGAGCGAGAGAGTGGAGGGAGTTTTTGGCAGGGACAAGGAAGTGTGTGAGGTGAGAACGACGTGAGTGAACACCATAGATTGTGTGTGAGGTGATGCCGTACAGAGAAGGACAAGAAAAGCAGGCTTGTCTGGTTTCAGCTGAATATGAGGAAGATGATGTGGTTCAGCACACGGGTCGTATGGACTCACCTGATGCAGTTTGAGTGACATTCGTATTCCGGGTACAACCACTTTCCTGAGAAGCTCCATGTCAGCGAAGATCCACTCATCCCTCACTGAAGAGATTCTGAAATCTCCCTTAAACAAGGCGTGTAGACCATACAGGAACGACTCCAGATTACTGCACACACACAATTGTCACAGAAATTAAATCACATCCAGTTATATGCCATTTCTTTCTCCTCTGTAGCTATGAACCAGCCTGGAATCCATCACTGCTGCACTCAGGTGACAACAGAGTACTGAACCCTGTTGGAGCCTTTATTCATCTCTGACCTGTTTTTTTTTTTTTTTTTTTTTTTTAAACCAAAAGCATGCGAATATAAAATCTGTTAATGTAAAATAAAAAATTTATTCAACACACACACACACACACACACACACACACACACACACACACACACACACACACACACACACACCTGTATGAGTGATGATAAACAATGTGCCCTGTGGAATCTTTTTTAAATGCCATTTTAAGACTGACATGCTTTAGTGTAAAATGTACAGTCACAGCACCCCCACCTGGACATGTGGTGCGCTGCAGTGCCCAGTGCTCTCCGGCCCAACACGCACAGCCCATAACAGAGCAACACCAATGGAGAGTCCTTCTCACTGTCCAATGGCTGGGGGGGGGGAGGGAGAGAGAGAGGAAGCACATGTTAGGAAGTAACAGGGAGTAAACTAATAACTGCTAATAAATGAGGTCAGTCTAGTGACAACAGCATAGAGACTGTTAAAGAAACTATGGTAGAAATGTCATGAGTACACATGCATGCGTGTGTGTGTGTGTGTGTGTGTGTGTGTGTGTGTGTGTACCTTCTGTCGTCGAGAGTTGCAGTACTGTATCCAGCTGAGGTAGACCAAACAGAAGCTTTCTCTGGAGATGCCAGCCAGTCTGTGATCATAGTCTTCATCGATGTTGGGGTTAAAGGTCGGGTCGAGGTCAACATAATTGCGCTCCCCACAGCTGTGGAGGCCCTCCTGCATGGTCTCGTTAGCGAGCCACTCTTCCAGCTTCGGAGATGCAATGACGTAATATATAATACCCTGCCAAGAGACAGCAACCAATCACACGTCAGATTCAATTGATTTTAATCACTGTATCGATTCTGAAGGATAAGACATGCTGCATATCACACTAGGACAGAGTCTCCACTGATCTGTGGTACGATCACAGTATACATGTACTATAGTTATTAAACCAAAGCTTATTATAGGACATTAAGGGACAGAGTTCAAGGACATGCTGCTTTGTAATCTTTGGTTTTGAAAGCATTTTTGGAGCCACATCATCTCTGTAGAATCAATATATGTAAAAAAATAAATACATTTTCAAATCCAGTCTTGACCTTAGAATCATAAAGGCTTTTAATTATGGTCCTGATTAGTTATTTATGGAGGAACAGTGCGACAGATCAGAGTGGTATGAATCAGTCCATACAGGTAAGAAACATCATATCTTTTCGTAATAAAATGAATCATTAATCAGAAAAGCAAAATCAATGTCCCCACCCCCCTGTGGGTGGAGCACTGTTCTGGACCCCCACCTTGACGTAGTAGGTGGTGAGGATGCGGCGGAGGTCGAACACTTGCAGCATGGAGGCTGCGCTGTTGTCCGTGATGCTGTAGCCCTCCAGCACGTACTTGGTGACGAGGAGCTCCCAGGCCAGCCAGCGCTGGCTGAAGGTGGTGTTGAAGGACAGCAGGTGGGGCAGGTGGCCTGGCTCACAACAGCAGCAGCTCTCGTCCTCCTCCACGCCCTCCGTGATGGCCTCCACCTCCCGCTGCTGGCAGTACGTGCCTGCGCGCACACACACACACACACACACACACACACACATTCACAGACTGACAACCCTAACGGTAACCAAACATTAATTTTCTTTTCGTTTACATTTTTTTGTTTTTGTTAAAAGCACTTTTCAGGGATGATTTTCCTGGTTCTGACAGGGTAGGTAAACTCTGACTTCCTGCTCAGTTAGGACATGTCCTGTAGACGTCCTGTACACACCCCTAAACTCTAGCCCCCTCAGCTGGAAGGTGACCAGGCCGTTTCCGATCTCCACCAGGTGCACCAGGGCGTTGAGGTAGTCGGAGGCCAGGATGAAGCAGTCACCCGTGCCGTAGTTACCCCAGCGACCCAGGAGCAGGTCCCCACACAAAGAATACTGCAATGAACGAGTCAAGTGCTCGTAGAAGATGGAGTTGAGGTTGTTGTCGTCCGAGCCTGTGGGGGAGGGGTTCAAACTATGAGACTGACTGGAATTTACACCTCGTGTGCTGTAAAACATGCATTCTACACGCGTGTTCCTACCTGGGTTTCTGTCCAGCTGAGATGCTAGTCTGGTGTTGGAGTGATCCACTCGCTTAGTACTGCGCACACGCGCGCGCACACACACACACACACACACACACACACACACACACAGGTGCATTACTAATGTGAGAACAAAAGAAAAAGGGAAGAGAGAGAGGTCAAGGAGAGGGAGAGAAGGAGTCCTACTTGTAATCTCTCTCCCAGAATTTGACAGGGCGCACGTAGGAGGTGATGAAGATGGCGCTGCCCAGGAACGGGTTGAGCGGAGTGGAGAAGACGGCGGAGATCAGCACCTGCACAAACAGCATGGCAGAGTCTGGGGGCGGGGCTAAGGACTACCAACACTCTGCATTCAGAGCATTGCTGGGTCTCACACACACATGCGTAAACGCACAAACACACACCCACACGCATACACACACACACTCACACACAAGCGCACGTACACACACCCCCACATGGATGTGCAGTAGAAGGATACGAGGCACAGCGAATGGCTGGGCGAAAGCGTGGAAGGCAGAGCCCCAGGTGATCTGCCACGGAGCCATGTAGGTGTAGACAAAGTTCAGCTTGTACAGCAGCTCCCACAGCTACACACACACACAAACATCAGCATCTTACTGTGTGTGTGTGTGTTTGTGTGTGCACGTGTTTGTGCGTGCGTGGCACAGACCTTGCTGAAGACGATGGACATGACAAAGAGGTCGACCAGCAGTGTCTCAGAGAGGTGACGGCAGTCAAAGGTGAAGAAGAGGACAGTGAAGAGCACAGTGACGTACTGATAGGTGGGACTACTGAAGGACAAACGCAAGAGCTTCAGACCAGACACTGTGATGAGTAGAGCTACCACTCTGGAGAGGGAGAGAGAGAGAGGGAGAAGGAGAGGGAGAGAGAGAGAGGGAGACAGTGAGCAAACAACAGAGTGCAACAGAGACAACAAGAGAGGGAGGAATGAGGACGACCTTATTGTGACGATGTGTGCAGCTGAAAGGTCTATAAAGTACATCTGACTTTGAAAAGCTTTAAGTAAAGCTGTCTAAGGTCTTGGAGTCTCTACTTATGGTACAGATATTTCACCAACACGAGTATAATATCGACTATTCATAGTAGGATCATGCACTAATAAAGGCTCGGCCTCGGCGCCGTCGCCCAGGCAACGGTTGCCTGGACACTGACTCTGTGTTGATCTTCTTAGCGCTGGCGAGTTCCTGTGCGCTGACACTCATCACGTTGAGTACCACCAGAGGGTACAGCACGTTCTTCTCCATGAAGAGCAACCAGACGTGGACGCGCTCGAACCACATTACATGGGCTGCACCTGCACACACGCGCACACACACACGCACACTGTGAGCTGTGACAGGTGTGAGGATGAAGTGTGAGGTGTGAGGATGAAGTGTGAGGTGTGAGGGTGAGGTGTGAGGTGTGAGGGTGAAGTGTGAGGGTGAAGTGTGAGGTGTGAGGGTGAAGTGTGAGGTGTGAGGGTGAAGTGTGAGGTGTGAGGGCAGGAGGCACCCAGACTCACCGCGGACCTCGAACTGGTAGAACTCTTTGGTTTTGAGGAGCGGGTGGGAGAAGCAGAACCAGGGCAACTGCTTGCGCAGCTGAGGTAACAGGTAGTGTGTGAGGATCCCCACAGCACCTACCAGCCCATACAGGACATAACTGAGGAAGGGCTGGGAAAGGGAGGGGCGGTACTGTTAACACAGCTCATTTAAACCCCTTTACCATGCTGCTGCTATACTGTCCCTCATAAACTGAGGAAGTGAGAGTATTTGAGAGTGTGAGAGTATTTGTAGAACACAGAACATCCATCCATCCAGTTTGGTTGGTGTTGGTGCTACTGCAAATGTTTCGGACAGTGCTGAGAAGATGTTAGTGAGATGCTAATGAGATGCTAATATAGTTCACCTCCAGCAGGTCCAGAATAAGATGACAATGCTGGGTCTCTTTGGGGAGGGGGGTGTGTGTGTACACATACCTGCAGAACGAGGAAGACAGTACTGACGTGAATGGCAAAGTACAGCACAGCGATGAGCACACACACGATCAGATCAGACTGCAGCCTCTCGTTCTAGGGAGAAACAGGGAACAGCAATAGTCACATCTACAGCCAAATTTACCAGGGTGCACGTGTGCATACGAGTGTGTGTGTGTGTGTGTGTGTGTGTGTATTTGCGCATGCACATGAGTGTGTGTGTATATACATGCACGTGAGTGTACATGAGTGTGCGTGTGTGTGTGTGTGTACGTGTGTACGTGTGTGAGTACGTGTGTACGTGTGTGTGTGTGTGTGTACTCACCACAGAGTTGCGCAGTTTTTCTGGAAGTGGGTCATGCACTTCAGCCAGCGGGTCCTCAGGGTTCTGCTCCTTCATGTTGGGGAAGACCTTCGACTGGACCAGGGAACTGGAGGTGGAACAGAGGGGAGGGTTCAGAAACTACACCCAGACTCTTACAATAAAAAAACAAACAAACAAACAAACAAACAAAAAACATTCTCCACCTCTAAAAACAATACATATTAAATAAACAGTGGTGAAAACAAAATAAAACACTGTTCTTTTGGACAATTTATGGCTACAACTGTTCACTTTCCTCATACCTTCACACCCTCTTTCTCCAGCGCGTGCGCACACACTTACATAAGGACGGAGGGGTCACTGCTCTGGCGGCTGAGGTGGTATGAAACAGCAACAATCAGTCCACAGAAGACTGAGAACAGGACAGGGATGTGCTGTGGGTCCCAGGACTCCTACACACACACACACACACACACACACACACACACACACACACACACACAC
The DNA here is from genome assembly GCA_025802075.1 of Tenebrosternarchus preto. NCBI lineage: Eukaryota > Metazoa > Chordata > Actinopteri > Gymnotiformes > Apteronotidae > Tenebrosternarchus > Tenebrosternarchus preto. The sequence goes on along the minus strand of JAOYMR010000008.1, from coordinate 16,353,067 downwards.
ACACACACACACAACTGGGCATTTTGCTGCAGCAGATCTCAACAAGCAAACATCAGTGTAAATGAACATTCTGTCCTCTAATCCAATCGTACATCCTACACTAAGCCACTAAGGCAGGCTGAGATCAGAGGATACATGTCCTACTCTAAGGTCATGCGTGAGAGAGCACTGGACTCCTGAACACATTATGCTTCTCTGAAATGCAGACTCCGTCTGGACTGGCGTTCCCACGAGAGCACACACGTCTATGCTGCGTCTGGACGTTCCTAGACGGATGCGTTACAGATACGGAGCGAACGGGGGAAACGGAGGGAAGGCGGAGCTTCTAGTACCTGCAGGGCTCCATAGCAGAGGCCATACAGCATCGCCACGGTAACAATGCTACGCACCACACTATAGATCGCTGAAGGCAGACTGGTACATGCTGGAGGACGGAGGAAGAGGGAGAGAGAGGGAGAGAGAAGTAATTAACTTCATTCTCTTAAGATGCTGGGTTCTTAGCTACGCGTGTGGTCTTGTTAATTATCATTTGTTAATTTGGTGAACAGAAACCAGCGCACCATTGACAAGGTGGGCGGAGCGATGCCACAGGGGTGTGTCACTTAAGCCCCACCCATAAACCCATTTTGGTTTAAAACATTACTTGCATGCACAGAGTTATTTTTTACTGCATGTGTGTTTACCATTTCCTCCAAAGATGTGGATGTCGAGCTGTTCAAACAGGTACATGAGAAAAGTGTTGACCTGAGGAAGGAGTCCAGCGAAGAATATGAAAGGAAAGCACAGAGTGAAGACTACAGAGAGAGAGAGAGAGAGAGAGAGAGCGAGCGAGAGAGAGAGAGAGAGAGAGAGGGAGAAAGGGAGAAAGAGAGAGAGAGAGGGAGAAAGGGGGAGAGAGGGAGAAACATCTGTTGTGAGTGTGTACGCGTTGTACAGTGAAAATAACATTTGTTCTGCTGAGAGAGTACTAAAGGATGGTGATATTGCTCACCGGTGAGGCAGCAGTGAAGGAACCTATTTTCCATTCACACTTGACTGTCTGTTTGACAGACACTCACCTCCACAGCTCACACATATAGCAGGTTCCATCCCTGGGGATCGACCCCATGACAATGGGGTTGTGAGCTCTTCAACTCAGCTGAGAGCGTTTAACACTGCCTGCCGCTTTTCCTGTTCAGGCCACACTAGCTTCTGGCAGAGAGCCGGGGGAGGATGGCACATCCCACTGGTCGAGTCGGGAAGTTGTGATTCTGCTCTCCGTTCTGCCATGCAGAACTGAGACGAACACAGTCTATGGCCATGTAACACAGCATGTTCTAGAACCATCTGTGGTTAAGTAACAGCATGGAAACCATCTGTGGTTACGTAAGTGGGAAGAGTTCTAGAACTGTCTGTGGTTACGTAAGTGGGAAGAGTTCTAGAACTGTCTGTGGTTGCATAAGTGGGAAGAGTTCTAGAACTGTCTGTGGTTACATAAGTGGGAAGAGTTCTAGAACTGTCTGTGGTTGTGTACCAATTGGCCAGTAGCTTTAAGCTGTGAAGATATTATCTTCCATTTTCCTATAGCGAGACAGTAACATCGTGCTGTCTGTAAGCTGCTGAAGTAAATGGCTCCACTGAGTGGCCAATCAGCACCCTTCAAATGTACCTGATCCCACAAAGCTCTGGGGTTTATTACCAATTTGTAATAATAAGAGCGGAAACCGAGTTGGAATCCTACTTTTTTTTTGTTGAAACGTTAAACAATATACACACCCCAAAATACCACAGTTAGATACAGATCATCTCCATTAGGGCTTTACCACACCAGTCCACATGTTAAACGTTTGTTAGAAGCCGCATGCAGGCACTGACCGATGACGAGGTCGCGTGCCGAGGCTAGCAGCAGTGAGCTGGTGATAACCGCCCCGTACACCGTGATCCTGGAGGAGCTTGACTTCACACTGCCGTAGTGGAAGAGCCAGATCAGAGCACAGCACAGGCAGAAATACACGGGCCTGCTGTAGGCGATGATCCTGTTATGGCCCTGAGAGATGGGATGTGGGAGGGGGAGTGGATTTCAACGCTGCAACACCGTGTCTGAACAAGTACTGGAATTAAATGTGTAAAAGTGTGTGTGACTGAAGCACATACATGTCGTGGAGAGGATGAGTCTGGCTGGACACTCTGCAACAAACAGAAAGAAAAAGATAAGTGTGTGTGTATTTAAACAGAAAGACTTTCTTGAGGCACATTCAGCTTCAATGAGTGTGTATATATGTGCTTGTGTGTATATATTGTGCGAGATTCACTTTCAGTAGTGAGTACTGTGTGTGTCTCTTACTTTCAGTAGAGAGTACTGGCAGCTGGCGATGACGAGGCAGAACTGAAAGACCCAGATGTCGGTGAAGAAGCCATGGACGAGCAGGACAGAGCCCAGGAAGGCCACAAGCACGGCCAGAACCACCGCCAGAACATTCTCCAGAATCTCCCGGTTCCTGCAACACACCAGAACGCAAAACATCACCATCAATGAACAAACCCTTGAGCAAGGCTGGATTTACCTGATTAACTAGAACAGTCCCTCCAGTCAGAATAACAGGGGTTTGGGAGGACAATGGTATTCATAGTGAATACAGGTATATTGATGCATGTGAGAACTCAAACAGGCCCCACAGTGTAAAAGCCCAGTGATGCAGGCAGAGCTCTGCTAAAGATGGAGACCCGGGATGACCAAGAGCAGGAGACTCCAGCGCTACATTTTAAGATGGAACCCAGTTTCGCTGGGCTCAGCTCAGAACCACCTTCAAAACCAAGCCAGTCTGCTTGGTAAACAGTGGTGCCAATGTGTGTGCGTGCATGTGTGTGTGTGTGTACGCGTGTGTGTGACCTGTCGAACAGGGCGAGCAGCGTGAGTCTGTCGAAGCGCAGGCTGACCCACAGGTGTGGCAGCAGCCACAGGCGGTAGTATTGCTTGGCTTTGGGAGGAGAGGTGTGCTGGAGAGCCAGGTCAGGAGGGACCTGCGCTGAGCCCTGCAGATCCGGACTGACGTCGACATCCTGAGGTTCCAGCAGCTCTGGGTCCATCGACAAGAGACGATTCAGCCGGATCTGAGGAAAGGAGAACTGAGGGAGAGAGAGATTATGTGTACACACACACACACACACACACACACACACACACACACACACACACACACACACACACACACTCTCTCTCTCTAGCCCACTGTGTTAGAAGCTGGATCCCTGTCAATAACACTCACACCATTATGAGTAGCACATGAGGACATACAGTAAACAAGCCCACTCATCACCACGCGAGCACACACACGCAACTAAGCTCATTTTTCCTCTGTACAGAACAGGAAGCATCAGACAGCACTGCTGCACACTCCCTGCGCGCCCGCCCGCGCCCACACACACACACACACACACACACACACACACACACACACACACACACACACACACTCCTCATGTTTCAGTGAGTGTGTGCGTGTTGCAACAGAGGATGTCACTCACCAAGTCATGAGGGTAGAAACGAACTGAGGTAGAACTAGAGAGGTGAGAGTCAGTGTCCCTGCAGAGAGACGAGAACATCATCAGGTTTACCTTCACCCCAGTAAGAACAGAAAACCCACCCCCAACTACTGCAGTGTCGGAGGCCCGCCTCTACCCTCCTCCCTCACGTCTCGGGCCTTGGGCTCACCAGATGTTGTTAGAGGCCCGTCTGGTGGCCGGTTCAAAGTTGACGAGGGATACGTCACATCCCCCGACCTCGTACAGAGGCGAGCTGAGCTTCCCTGCAGCACGAGGCAGAAGGTAACAGAGTCAGGCTAAGCAAGGCAGAAGATAACAGAGTCCAAGCTCAGTGCAGGATGTGGTGGTAGCAGAGTGTTTGCCTCATCCACTTACTGTAGTGTGAACAGCAAAATATTCTGAAATGCTCATAACAAACAATAAAAACAAACTAACAAAAAAAACAGTTGACTACGTTAGAAAACACTGGTGGGTATGATTGTTGTGTGTGCAAATGTGTGTGTGTATACAGGCACATGCAGGCTGTATGTGCACACCAAAGTCTTCCTGAAGGCTGGCCAACCCTACGGTGGAGGCCTTGTCCTGTGAGCCCTCCAGATGCACACTTCCATTCCTGACCAGCAGGGAGGCGCTAGCACTGAGCACCGTCACCTGGGACGGCGTTCGGGAGGGCTGCCCCCGCACCTGGGACATGGGGACCTGGGACACCTGGCTCAGGGCCTCCTGCAGACTGAAGGAGGAGGAGTAACAGAAGGTCAGAAGAACACAAGTGTCTGTGTGTGTGTGTGTGTGCGCGCGCGCAAGAGAAAGAGAGAGATGCAGGGAAGGCAGATGCTACTGCAGTAAGCTTAGCTTAGCATTTATGCTGCAGCTCTGAGTCAAAGTGGGAGGGGCCCTGAGTCAGAGTGGGAGGAGCCATCTCCTGCACTCCGTGCTAAGGATGGATAGGGATAGCACTTAATATGAAAGACTCAGCTCTTTTCTCTACAGAGGTAAACAGATACTGCACCAAAAAAAATGCTGACTGTTTTGGTAAGCTGGAATGTTATGACCCAGTGCAGGGGCTCACTGTACCTGAGGGGCGACCCAATGAGGGAGGTGGGGGGGGTGGGGTTACTGCCCGCGTTGTGTCGTCTCCGGACGGCCTGCCGCCGGAAAGTGCTGCGCTCCCGCCGAAATGCTACAGCATCCTCGCCACCCGCCACTGCTGAGAGAGGGGAGGGACAGGAGCAGCAGTCAGGAGGGAAAGGAGGCCGTGTCCCGCCACCTCCAGCAGGGAGCAGCATCAGTGTGGGGCAGGGAGCTCCCAACGGCGGCTCAACCACGGTCACCTGACCAGAACCAGGACCAGAGTTCAAAAGGTGCCCCTAAACCTGCAAGGTCATTACCATCAGGATCATTCTGAACTGTGGGTGACGGGTGCCAGCAGGCAGGCGGTGGTTACGTACACACACACGCACTCTATAAACTGCTCTGAGAAGGGCAGGGAGAGATGATCTCCATCAGTCATAAAACAAAGCCAAAGCTTCATTAAACAATCTGCAATGAAAATGTTCTCACTCACTCACCCTCATATATACACACACACTCATATGCACTCACACACATCTAAGGTTTCTCTTGGTGTTGCGTAGCTCCAAAACAGAATGATGAAACAGCAGAGGGAAGGGCCCTGTAACAAGATTCTCTCTGTGGGTGATTAAACACAACATCCTATTTGACTGTACTTGATTCCAGACACGCCCACAGCCATGGTCAAGGCCACGCCCACAGCCACACTCCCACTCCCACTCCCACTCCCACACACTCCCACACACTCCCACACACACACACACACACACACACACACACACACACACACACACACACACACACACACACACACAC
>JAOYMR010000008.1:16321536-16341820 GCA_025802075.1 Tenebrosternarchus preto | reverse complement strand
CACACACACACACACACACACACACACACACACACACACACACACACACACACACACACACACACACACACAATATGGAGAGATCAGATCACTCACAGCTCCAATTATACCTCTGAAAGCTCCCCGACACTGGGACAGATCTCACCAGCTCACCGTTTGCTGCAGGAGTGTGTTTGGGTGACGGGACTTGAAAGCGCTGTGTGTGTGTGTGTGTGTGTGGTGTGTGTGTGTGCGGGGGGGGGGGGGGTTGTAGGGTTTATACACACTAACCCTGCGATGTGGTGCAAACAATTACTTTGTGCTGGTGCTGGTGAGAGACAGTGCTGCAATGGCAGGCTGCAGTGGGGGGCGCCCATGAACACACACTGAACAATTACAGCAGAAGGGACCAACACCACCCGCTGACAGACATGAACACACCATGGAGAGAACAAGAGAACAAGGGACAGAGAATGTGTGGAAGGAAGCTCACCTTTAGCTGTAGCTGGACCCACACGGGACGCAATCTGCATTAAAGAGAGGGAGAGAGAGACAGAGAGGGAGACAGAGTGAGGGAGAGGTGTTAAAGAAAACTTATCTGCCACTCTGTTCTAAGGTTCTGCTCATCTGTTACCCAAAGGCAGGGAGGAAGGAAGGAGCTTCACGCAGCCTCCGAAGGGCAGAGAGATAAGCCAGAGCAGCAGGGTGCCCAGAGCGGCCCCACACTGAGCCAGAGCGACCCCTCACTAAGGCTGTGCCTGCTTAGCACAACTGCATCCTCCAACTAATGCCCTTAACAGGTCGTTCTACAGCACACACACACACACACACTTACCTGGTGATTAGAGTCCAGCCCTGCGTAGGAGTTCCGTGAGCTGCAGTCGACTGGAGGAGTCTCCTCCCGGGTAAAATCAGCCATTTCGATTCCTCCTCCAGGATCCCTACACACACACACACACACACACACACACACACACAACACACACACGTCAGGACTGTTCTGCCGGATGGTGGTGAGGGACACCATTTTTCTTCCTGTTGCAGCCAGCACAGAGCCCTCCCCCTACACGCACCAACCTACTCTGGATTTTGCTTGATGCTCTTTACAGAAATGCAGAGCTGAGCAGTGGTGCACAAATGCATGCAACACCAGTATGGGCCCTGACAGCTACACAAGCTGGGCATAGGACTACTACAGTAGTACCACAGTAGTACCACAGCTGATGGATCTAGGACACAAAACCAGAGGTGTCACAACCAGCAGGTATAACTCTCTGTGTGTGTGTGTGTGTGTGTGTGTGTGTGTGTGAGAGAGAGAGAGACAGACTGTGAAATTGTGCTGTTATTTCTCAACACTCACCAACCTCGTCTCCATACCCATACCTGTTCCATCCTGGGAACACATTTTGATGAGTCATGCTTCTAGAACTTCTCTAAATCTAGGCTGAATCCCCTCATAAGACAACATCCCACAAAACCAGCTGCAACTTTTGGACATGCCAGTCGCTTATTGAAACAGACGAGCAGAGGGGAAGAAAATGCCACTGCTTCATTGGCTGATCCTTAATTTGACGCCTGCCCCCACCCAAACCATGTGACGGGTATCTGACCCAATGAGCACTTGAGTCTTACACATAGGTTTCTAGGTGTAGAGTTACAGACACAAATCTGTCGTATCAAACACACTCCATCCCACTCAGCCACATAACTGCTGACTGAAAATGGCTAACAAACTGTGCTGTAAACAGTAAACGGGTGCGTCACCACTGCAGGTCCATTTTAGATGAAAACTTGATTTAATCTGTATCTGTGGAAACAGTGTGCAGAGCATCAGTGCGAGGAGTTTTACAGTTGAGTCTGCGGTCATCTTACAGGGGGATTTTTACCAACAGGAACAACCTGTGCCACATCACCACACAGGCCAAACCACTGCAGCTCGATCACTGGCCAGAGCGGAACACACACACAGCTGAGCAGAACAAGGGCTTTGCTCCAAAGCCATTCAGCACCAGGGAGTTTGACTTGAGCACTGATCAGAGCAAAAAAAAAAAAAAAAAATCTAGTTCACATTCCACCTCGACAAAGACGACATCTCTACCATTTCTCTCATATACCCATCACAAACTCTATGAAACACTGTGCTCAAATGCCCAGCAAGAATACGACCATCTCCAACAGACAAAACCAATAAAATACAGACAACAAAGTCATCTTGTTGATAATGTAAAGCATTCAGAAAACTCATTAGTGGTGTTGAGGGCGGTTCCCTCACCCTGGCCCAGTGGAGTCCTCCTGGCGTTGGTGGGCGGGGTCTCTTTGGTGCTCCGCCCCCCCTCCATGACCCTGGCTGCTCTTGGCCCGCCTCTCAACCACCTCGCCCTCATCAAGGGCAGTGTGCAGCCGGTAGTTCACTGTCTTCAGCAGCACGAACACAGCAGCGATCACGCCACAGTATATCCCCACAATGACCATGGTGGGAGGCAGTGCCTATGAGAGAGAGGAGAGGGACAGAATACTACTGTCATAAGGAGGCCTCATTGTTTCAGCTATGAGTATCCAACAGATTCATCCACACACACAAACACACACACACAGTCACCGAAAGGAGTGCTTCATGCCTACTGGACCAAACTGGTCAATCCACCAGATCCAACACACACATTGTGCCACTCTTGGCCCGGCTGAACATGAGGGTCATATTCATCCACTTCGGGGGAACGCGGGCTGAGCTCGTTCTCAGCACAAGTTTAACGGCTCAACTCGCCGCTCTGGGGGTTTACCTTTCCATCCCCGGTATAAATATAGGCCGATGGAGTGCGACACGAGCCTGGATACTACACAAAATTCAGCTATTCGAGGTCGGATATATATTACAACGATCTGGATGAAAATAGGCTAGGAGGATAAGCCTTACTTCCGCTCCTGATTTAGAGTGCCAGTGCAGAGCAGCTGGGGGCGATGGTAGCCGTCCTGTCCATGTCACCTAATACACTCGGTATTATCTCAGGGCATATGGAGCTAAAAGGACACGGTGCGTAAGGCGACAGCGGCGACGGCCAATTATGCCACGTTCTGCAGAAGTAATACATGCATAATCACAAAGGACTGTTCTTGGATTATTACTGCGATGGCTCATTCTAATTAACTTGGCAAGAGAACGCGAAATTCTTCTACATAAAATACATCTGTTACAGACCAGAAAAAACACGAGTTGTATACATGTGTATATATACACACATACTGAACGGATATGACAAAAAACAATCTACACCAAATACGTCCCAAGATCTGTCATCTGTGGAGTTCGTGTCTAATACTGTATTATTCGGGTTATTGCGCAACACTGGTGCTCGAACTCGACCGGCGTCCCAAGAGAAGAAGAGCGACGTTTGCCTTCGGGAGATTCGCTATTAATTTTATAATCACATATTCCGCAAAAAAATCTGTAATGGAAAAGGTTTCTGACCAGTAACTAACTTACTACAACGGTGAAGTCTAAAGGCTCGTATGGTCAGGTCACCTGGAGCGAACTAAACGCCAGTCCAGTAAACACCATCATGGCTTGCGGACAGTCATTTGCTTCCATTTTAACGTAACATACAGAAATAAACCGATACTGATGATTCATGACCGCCAAACCGGGACAGCAACTCACTCAGACAGCTAGAAACCGTGTTAATTATGGCGTGGATATTCGTGAACTAGGTTAGCGAAGTAAAAAAAAAAAAAAAAAAAAAACAGCTGGATGGCGGACTACTCAACACCGCTAGCGACTGGCTGGCGTCCTGACGACCCGACATGACCAACCGACACCTCCACGGGATAAACGGTCGCACCTGACATTAACAGAAGCGAACAGAGCCTAAATGTCAACCAAAACTTAAACATGACAAACCGAAAAAAAATGTGATATGAAGTAGGTTCATCTTGAACCAACACAGAAACAAGCGAGTATCCCACAAAGGCTGTGGTTATCAAAACTGAACTCCACAACAAACCAAGACCGCAGCTTATCTTAGCTCGAGCGTCCTAGCCAGGTTATCTTAGCTCGAGCGTCCTAGCCAGGTTATCTTAGCTCGAGCGTCCTAGCCAGGTTATCTTTAGCTCGAGCGTCCTAGCCAAGTTAGCTTAGCTAGGTTGGCTATCCCAGCTGCGTAACTAGCTAGTTAGCTTAGCTAGATAACGGTACGAAACGAGCTGGTTAGCTCACTAGGTAGTTTAACGAAACATTCTCGTTAACTGGCTACCTTCGTCTCCAACATAGAAACATCGCAGACTAATATGTTGAAAAATTATATCATAGCTGAATAAAGAGGGAAGTATAGTTGTCAAATTTCAATTCAAATTCACTCACCATATACAGCGTAAAGGGGAAACATAATAGGAAGAGCCAGATGTACAAGTGCAAGGCATTGACGAATGTATTTTGGTGAGGGTCGTAGTACCATCCGCCCGTGATAGAAGCCCAGACTCCTTGCCTCAAGATTTGGAGAGTTTGAGAGCCCATTTTAGCCCATTAGAATCCTAAAAAATAGCGAGGGAACCTAGCCGTCTCGGAACATGACGAACAGCGCTGTGTTCTCAGACACTGGCCTGAATTTCCCCACTGCAGCCATCTTCTCCGCAGCTAGCTAGCTCTGAAACTACCCTCGGTCCTCCACCGGAGAGCCTCCTGTCCCACCACGCCCTGCGTCTTCTCTACCTTTATGCACAAGAGAATCAGAAACGGATAGGAGGGGGGGTCTAAAAATAGAGGAGAGCTATCTTATTCTGTTTCGCCATCCAGTGGTGCAATTGAGAGTTGCTGCACAAAAACATCTGGAGGAAAATCTGGAAGAAAAAAAAAATGTCGGATTTTTCAGTGGATCATGGTGATTAGGGATATTCCCAAAAGCGTCTGAGAGTAATTCAGTATAATTTAAGGAAATGCATACAGGAGTAAAAATTTTAAGGAAAAGGAACATACATGTTAAATCCACTGAAGGAAAATCGCTAGCGAATCTAGGCTACTGTTTTCTATATCAGTGTGGCTTGATGTAAAATATAAGAATGCCAGAAGAGATGTTATGTTTACATAGGAAGTTAAATCAGATTCTCCCCCCTTATTTTTTTATATGATAGATTGGTTGTGATTTTTTTTGCTGACATCCAAAAAAACATTTTAATACTTAAAATACATATTTTAATAGAATAATAGAATATTTTTTATGACCATGCAAAAGTAATCCATTTTTTTGAAAATGTTGTGCTACAATTTCCTCACCGTAACCAACTGTGGCAGACGTTTATAAGACTAAAGTGCATCTGTATTCAGCTCTGATGAAGCTGGAAAACTGTTATCCGACTCCTAAAGAGGACACTGGCCAGAGCGCATCAGTTTAGCAGAAAAGCCCAAAAGACTAATTCTAGTCCTCAAAGCAGCTGCGCCGTAACGTCCTCCGTGAGATGACGAAATACTGTTACTTTTCAACGAGGGCGCTCAACCCCATGTATTAAAAGCTAATACTTTTACAGCGACATTTTACAACAATAATACACCAGATATGGGACAATTATACAGCGATTTTTTTCTCTTTTTTTATTAACAATATTTTGGAACTTTACTAAACCCTCAAATGGATTTCGCACATTTCTAAATGCGTACAAAAATATTTACATGACAAACATCTTTTATAAATCGATGAGAAAAAAACAAAATAACAAACACAAAAATCTATTACAACACGGACCATCGCTTGGTGCTACAGCAGAAGGTTACGGTCGCGTGCTGAAGTTCAGGAACCTCCAGCAGTACACGAGTCGTCAGGAGCTCATGCAAGTGTCCATCACACTGTGGTGTAGAGAAGACGCGGCACTCCCTGGTTACTGAAGGCGTGCGCGTTTCTCCGGTGGGGCTTTGCTGGGTCCGCATGGCGCAGGGGTTTTAGCAGCCACTTCACGCTCTTCCTGCTTGGCCGCTTCTGCTGGTAACTCGGCCTCTTTCTTCACCTCCACTGAGAGAGAGCGCTGGAATTACTTTACTTTTAAGTATTTAATAGTTACTTATTTAGAAAAATCTGCCTGAAATCAACAGTAATTGGGGTTTTGCCGTTTACATTCTATGCACTTGACATTTTTTAAATTGGTTTATTAAAAAAACACAGTGAAAGAAGTGGTTACCTGGAATGGGCTTCTCTCCTGGTTTAGGCTGCAATAGACCAGGAAAACACAAGATTAGTGCATTTCATGCACAATAAAAGGAGTCAGAACGTTTCAAAAGACAACAGTGACTGCAGGCAATAATCACCTGAACCAGTGAGTGAGTGTGCATACGTGTGTGTGTGTGAGAGAGAGAGACACTCTGGGCAAAGACAAACAAAGGTTACAAGAGACCCTCTACCAATTATGCGAATCAGTCAGTCTCTCCATCACATAAATGCCCCCTCTAGGCTGATAGAACAGTGAGTGAGTGAGTGAGTGAGTGAGTGAGTGAGTGACAGATACCTGATAGAATAGTGGTGGAAATTTGTTGCGCAAGTCCAGTAATAGTGCATCCACTCTCTGCCTTTGGAACATAGAACTCGGTTCCTCTTTCTTCTTAGACTTGGGCTTTACCTTCTCTACACACACACACACACACACACACACATTTTTTTGTTATTTGCCTTTATTTAACCAGGTTAGTCCCTTGAGATACAAGATCTCTTTTAGAAGGGAGACCTGGCCACAAGGGAGACATTACATTAATGTCTGACATGCTGATGCTCACGTGCACTGTGATATGAGGTTGGTGTTACCTCGTTCTTCCTGGTCTTTAAAATGCCACCAGTAGCCCTTGGATGGGTGATAGCGGCAGAAGGACATGGCCTCGTCGAACGCAGACTGGATCCCATGAACCGCCGACAGCTGCACACATCACACCTTGTGTTTACACAACACCACTCGCTTTTCTTGCCTTCAGTCCAAGAAATACTTATTGCATAAACAGAACATTAAAAAATTATATTTAGAGATCAAGTTACATATTGATACAAGGTCTTCTTTGAGATAATTAAATTTCTCATCCATTGCACTTGTAAGGCCATGTACAGTTTGTGCCTGTATTTCTTTGAACGTGCTGGCATGGTCTCCAACGCTGCTGTTCTGAGGTACACTCACAAAACTTCAGATCTTCCTTTAACGTTGCTCCACAGGATTAAGGTCAGGAAAGAACTGAGACCAAACAATGATTTTTTTTTTCTCTCCCTTTATGCCCATAGCAACCAAAGGGTCAATTGTGTGGTGTTGTTTTTTTTTGCATTGTCCTGCATGAAAATGATTTTATTTTGGAAGGCATAATGCTTCTTTATATATCATGGCAGAAAATGCTCAAAGAGAATATGGAGAATCCAGCAGTGAGATGTTCAACACTGCAGAACTGACAGCAGACACAAATACTGGGTTACAGCTCAACTGTGGGGTTTTTACCACTGCTGCCCTTTTAATACAATTAATGTGTTTAGACAAACTGTAACGTGTTTAGACAAACTTTCCTTAAGTCTTTATCTGGCCACACTCACCTGTACTCTGAATTACTTGCATATCTTCACAGTTCTGTGATCTCACTTCAGTTTTCATAAAATCTAAATGCTAATTTTACTGAAATCTTACTGAATTATTAATTGTACAATATATTGGAACATGGGATAGTTAGACACAGTACACACCACAGCAACTGGAGCTTTAATGATGGATCACTACATCACTGATGGATCACCCTGGACAAGTCAGTACTGACATGTCAGATGCAGCCAATCATAAGAACTTTGTGAAACACACCCTGGGTGAGTCACATAGGAACCAATAGACCATAAAAATTTAAACTGAAAACATTCTGAAAAGATTTTTAACTCACCACTCTAGAGCTGATAACTGAGCCAAGGTCTGGAGCCTGGTAAACCACTCCAGCGATGATGTAATAATCAGCCAGGGGGATAACTTAGAGAGAGAGAGAGAGAGGTACTAGTGTCAGGACCCACCCGGTGCGGGTTTATTCGTCAGGTTGGCTGTAGTGGAGGTTGAAGTAGTGTGCCCTCACCTTGTGTAGGTGACTGTCTTTGCTGTTTCCTGACTATATAAAGGATTGGCTCTTGCGCATGGAGCAGTATATATTCCACACCAATCATCTGACTGCGCACAAACACACACTGTCCAGTCTAAGTCATATTTAGTACGCACCAAGAAAACATTGGTAATATACGTATAACTGGATTATTTAGAAAACCTGAATATACAACGTTGCTTTGGCACTTCACAGCTGATGAAAGTGAAAAGGTAAAGCAACGGCTCTTTAAAAAAGAATGAACTTACTTGAGATGGTCGAGGGTGAGCCTCTGCATTTTAACAACCTCATTGTTGCATGTTCGGTCATAAAAAGGGTTGCTTCTCTCAGAGAAATAGTCGAGGACATTGCCTGGGTTCAGAATCGGCACCCAGCCACTGTCCACCCACGAGATTCCGAGCAGATTATCTGGAAAACAGAGCATCCAGTCATATCTGTAAAACTGAAAATTCCGTGCTAATTTCATTGATCTAGCGATGTTTGAATGTTAATAAAAAGCTTCGGGGGCATATTTATGCTAAATCCCGACATGAAGCTAGAACAGTTCACGTTCTGTCCCTTCAACTAAAAAGTCAATTTTAGTATATTTTCTGATTGCTTTGTTGTGCAGTAATTAGCTAGACAGCTAGTCAGCTAACCCTTCGTCAACAACGGGAATAACACCATCGAATAAAGTGTAGTCTAGTTCTTTTCGCCGTCGTTTATCGTACGTTTTTACTCATAATAAAACAATCGAACCACGAATATCCCAAAGTAATCAGATAGTTTGAATAAAAGAAAAAGGTAAATCCCGTAGCTACCTCTCAAGTCCAGGGATGCCATGTTACAAGAAACGCATAATAATGACGGAGTCTGTTTGTCGCGCTCATATGATGATAAAGTACCCGCCCCTTCTTCGGTAAAAAATGCACGCTAAATATAGATTAATTGAATAAGCGCCATAACTGTAACCTATTTCTGTAAAGGCTGAACATAGTGAACTAGTCTAGCATCTTACGAAATGATCCATTTGCCAAATTATACACAGAGAAGGGGATTCCATCTGTAGCTACCGTCGATTATTTTAAGCACTCGGTGCTGTTAAAGTTTTTGCGACTGACAGACTGACATCAAAACACCACTGAAGCCTGATTGAAGTATGTTAAAGACAACCACTGATATTCAGTTCTTAATGGAAAACTAGTGTTTTGATGAGTTAATGATTTTAAGATTTTTTTCAGGCCAGTCTGCAGTGCTTAGTTTTGGTTCAGTTTCAGCACCACCATACGCTGTCAGGCTTTGCAGTCTGAGGAGCCAAACTCCAGTTTCAGCATCACTGTAAAGCTCCCAGGAGACCATGCATTCTCCTCACAGACACTCACACACATAACTTTCTCATAGCTCAGACTTACAGATGCATCTTCGTAGCTTTCACATGTGCAGGAGTGTGTGATGGGCTTCACCTTCTCAGGAAGGGATAGAAAGAGAGAGAAGTAGGTAGAGGGAGAGAGAGAAGGAAGGAGGGTGAGAGAGAGGGATGGATAAAGGGAGAGAGGGAGGGAGGGACTGAATGGCTCCTCCTGCAGCTAAATTAGAGTGAGCATGGAATGGAGGAACCCCCACACCATAACATCATAACAGTGCCATCTGTTCAGACACACCCAGTGCCTTACCACACAACAGCTGCATGTATCTCTCTCACACACACACATGTATGCCCAGCTCTGCTAGTTTCACCAAACATGTTCTGTCCTGTAGGGAGCGCAGTTAACAAAACCAGATAGTAATTCCCCTAGAACAATATCTATGTCAATAAATAAATAGCTCTGCTGTCCAGCCAATGAACTCTTACACCACAGTACTGGTTTAAGTCTCAGCCCATGTTCTGTTCGTTTGAGTCCATTCAGTTCAGCAGTGACTAAAGACTAAGGAAGAGCACACGGTCTCTAATGGAGTCTAACCGAAGTTTGCGCTTTTCACTCTAGAGTTTAGTGCATGACAGATGATACGATCTTTTCCCCAAACAGCGCTTGTCTGGGTGGAAACCAGTCTTAATTACGTAGTAGCCAACAAAATCTACCTGTGGAATAGCTCATGTATGTTCGACGGTTATTGTGCAAACGACTTGATTTACATCAGTAAGATGTAAGATAAAAGATTCGTTATCTCGTTTAATCAGTGACGTCTGCATTCCTCATAAGTAGAGCGAGCACGACCGCCTGCATCGTTGAAGGGTGCGCGCGCTCTCCTTCGCTTGAATCATTCTGTCATTTGGAAGCAGACGGACCAAGCCCAGCACCTCACGAGGCTGACTGGCGAATACTGCCGCGTGACAGGAACCGAAGCCTAAATCCAAGCCGTTCAGGACTGTTTCAGGTTCACTTCGGGGGCTACAGGAATGACTGGCTCCACAACCGGTGCGCCGCACTGACGGGAATACCACTCTACGAAACTGAAATCGCAAGGGGATGTAGTGGCGCGGGAAGAGCGTGAGCTCACGGAGCCAACCGCAGTATCAGAGGCGGGCAGAACAGAACGTTTGATATCGTGTTGAGAAAGATCGTGCCACCTCACTGTGATCACATAGGCGGAGAGATGAGTCTGGAGAAAGCGGGCTATGAAGGGAAACCCCACGCGGACGGCGAGGCGGAGGGTGTAATTAGCAGCGGAAATGTCGGATCTCCGCGGCAGCCACCGTGCGCTCAGTCTCCAGGTGGACGGACCCGCGACGCGCGTTACCAGCAACACTGTCGCCACCATGGAGGTTCGGTAGTGAAACAAACGTCACAAAACGAGCCTGCGGACCTGGTGAAACGCGCTCTAGAATTCAAGACCCAGGGTACACAGTGCTACAAGGACAAGAAATACCGAGAGGCGATCGGAAAATACCACCGCGCGCTGCTAGAGATGAAAGGTCTGTGCCGTGTACTCGGCGACCCCGACGTCAACTCGAAGTCCCCGTCATCCGTGCTACCGGGCATTAGCAAATCCAGCCTAACCGACGAGCAGAAAGGCGCGGTGGAGAGCGCGGAGCTGGAATGCTACAACAGCCTTGCGGGTAGCTAAACCTGTAGCGTGGGGTTTTCCGTTCAGCGCATGAGTGATGCCAACTGCGTCCAGACAGTAGTAGATCTAGACTGTATTTTTAAGTCATATGAACGCCTGTAAGGTTTTAAAACAAATTCTGCTTACTTATGCATAAACCAGCCACATTTAGTACTAGCGTTTTCGCGCAGACTTCGAGATGAAACGCGTGACAGTCTGAGCTCGTACATGTACTCCGAGTCATGGAGGATGACATCACTCCGTAGCCAAAGCAATATGTGGACAGTCGCAGGCATTCTAAACTTCAGCGCTCATTCGCCTAACATTGCAATCAAAAACAAAAATGGTTTAATAACGATAACAGTAATAATCATGCTTATTATTAAAACAATAATTATTATTATTAATTCAGTGTTTGTGTGTGTGTATGATTGTGTTTGTGCGTGTGTATGATTGTGTTTGTGTGTATGTTTGCGTGTTCGTGTGTGTGATCGTGTGTGTATGATTGTATTTGTGTGTGTGTTTATGATTGTGTTTGTGTGTGTGTGTATGATTGTGTGTTCGTGTGTGTGTGTATGATTGTGTTTGTGTGATCATGTGTGTGTGTGTGTATGATTGTGTTTGTATGATCATGTGTGTGTGTGTGTATGATTGTGTTTGTGTGATCGTGTGTGTGTGTATGACTGTTTGTGTGATCATGTGTGTGTGTGTGTATGATTGTGTTTGTGTGATCATGTGTGTGTGATTGTGTTTGTGTGATCATGTGTGTGTCTGTATGACTGTGTTTGTGTGATCATGTGTGTGTGTATGTGTATGATTGTGTTTGTGTGATCGTGTGTGTATGTGTATGATTCTGTTTGTGTGATCATGTGTGTGTGTGTGTATGTGTATGATTGTGTTTGTGTGATCGTGTGTGTGTGTGTATGTGTATGATTGTGTTTGTGTGATCATGTGTGTGTGTGTGTATGTGTATGATTGTGTTTGTGTGATCATATGTGTGTGTGTATGTGTATGATTTTGTTTGTGTGATCATGTGTGTATGATTGTGTTTGTGTGATCATGTGTGTGTGTGTGTGTATGATTGTGTTTGTGTGATCGTGTGTGTGTATGTGTATGATTGTGTTTGTGTGATCATGTGTGTGTGTGTATGTGTATGATTGTGTTTGTGTGATCATGTGTGTGTGTGTGCTCCTAGCCTGTCTGTTACAGATGGAGTTGGTGAACTACGAGCGGGTGAAAGAGTATTGTCTGAAGGTTCTAAGGAAAGAAGGAGAGAACTTCAAAGCACTGTATCGCTCTGGTGTATCTTACTACCACCTGGGTGATTACCACAAAGCACTGTACTACCTGCACAAGTCCCACAAACAAGAGCCATCAGGTCAGCACACGTGAACTCAAACACCCAACCACACACACACATATACAAACCCACACACACACGTTCACAGGTGCTCCAGGTGTTTGGAGCATTAACCTTATTCAGTCTTATAACAGATTACTAGATACAATAAGGCAAGCTGGTTACAGTAAGGTTACAATGAGACAACCTTTCTTACTCAACAAGGGCTATAGTGTTGCTATGCAATTCTATGGTGTTGCTATGCAATTCTATGGTGTTGCTATGCAATGATATAGCGTTGTTATGCAATATCACTGTGCTTCTATGCACCCACATCAAGCGTGATTTCTTTGTGTTTGCACGTGTGTGTGTTTGTGTGTGTTTGTTTGTGTATGCATGTGTGTGTGTGTGTGCATGTGTGTGTGTGTGTGCATGGGTGTGTGCATGTGTGTGTGTGTTTGGGTGCTGCAGACACCAACGTGATCCGCTACATCCAGCTGACGGAGATGAAGATCCGCCGTGTGGCGCAGCGGGAGAAGAAGGAGTGAAGGAACATCCAGTAACATTTATAACATTTATAACATCCAATAACATACATAACATCCATATCATCCAATAACATTCATAACATCCATGACATCCAATAACATTCATAACATCCATAACATTCACACCACTCATAACACACGTAACATTCATAACATCCATAATATCCACACATTCATAACATCCATAACATTCATAACACCCCCTCCTTCCCATCTGCTTCTTGCTGCTGAGGTTCCTGCTCACGCAGCCACACCAGTCTCCCTGCCCCCACCTAGTCCCCGCCCCCTTTATTTTGTCCCATCTCTGGCCCCGCCCCTGTTCCCACCCTATTTCCGCTGTTTCCAGGCACCCTGCATCTCTGGTCCACTAGTAACACTTCATGATGTGGTGGTCATTGTCATCGAAGCGTTTGCAGCTGTGTGATGTTGGTTTAGAGGTTTGAACAGACTGCAGGTGTTTTTAGAGGTTTGAACAGACTGCAGGTGTTTGTGGTCAGTCTCCACAGGTCCTGCGTGAGATCCTTTTGTATAGTGATCCCTGATTATGTGTAAAGTGTCTCTGTACAGACCCACACCACAACCTCGACTTTGGTTTAAATGTGAAAACGAATAAATCACTCAGTGTGGAATAAGGTTCCTACATTATAAGGTTTAATAACACTTGTCATTCCCAGTCCTAATTGAGTAAAACTGTTTTCACTGGACACGTTATAATAGAATTTCATCCTTGAACTTCGGTACTGAGCATCTCATCAAACATAAACCCTCTCAGTATTTTTACATCTCAGATACTCTACATATTATGAAACATGTCTTCACTGAACAGGTGTGTGTGTGTGTGTGTGTGAAAGAGCACTCAAAGGTGTGTGAAGGGAGAGAGAAACATTCTAGTTGGAGCAGCTCACTGTGGTGCTGTATAGATGGTGCTGTATAGATGGTATCATGACAGCTCCAATGGATGAGTCTCTCCAGGTCTGTTTGAAGTGCGTGACTGGATTAAAGTATTTCTCCCACATGCTGTATTAAAACCCAGAATAGTTGTCACAATGTTAAGTGCAAAATAAAGTTTGTGTTTATTGGTATTGAATTCTTTTTCAGTGACAGTTTTTTACAACCTGCAGATTTCATGTCTGAGTGCATGACATTATTAGGACCTTGATGGGGTTGAACTCTGAAATCTGCCAGTCAATGCAAAGTTTCAGTTGAAACCAAAGCCCAGATGAATCAGAATGGTGAAGTAATGAGTGTCTGTAACAAGCGCAGGTCACCTGACTTGTTATCATACTGAATCTTTAACATGAATCTATATGATCACAGTCAGTAGCAACAGAGTGTAGATGGCCCTGTTTTACTCTGGTTGCCATGGTGAAACTCCATGGAAATGATTCTTGGTTACAGGTTGCTCAGTGTTCCAGACAATCCTGAACTGAAGCAGGTTGACCTTCAGGAGCCTGAAAAAAAAAACAAAAAAAGAACTCAGTGTTACAGCACATTTTTATATTGAGGATTCATTTACACAATTTATAAATAAAATAGAAATATAGATTGAGGAGATTTAAATTGGATATAATTAAGCAGTGATAGTAAACATATAATAAGATGATTAAATGGTTCTAAAGTAGATAACTTCATAAACTAAGTTATTACCTTCACTCTGGCTAAGCTGATTTCCTGATCATCTGTACATGAAAACACCAAATGATTTAATGCATTGCTCAGACTTGCTGGTTTTATCAGATGATACAATCATATGACTGTATTTACAGCTGTAGCTCCTACAGCATGGTGCTTCAGTGTGACCCCTACAGCATGGTGCTTCAGTGTGACCCCTACAGCATGGTGTTTCAGTGTGACCCCTACAGCATGGTGCTTCAGTGTGACCCCTACAGCATGGTGCTTCAGTGTGACTCCTACAGCATGGTGTTTCAGTGTGGTCAGCAGGGGGAGTAGAAAAACTCAACATCTGGGCTTTGGATTTGTTTTATCTCAGGAGGGAACTCGTCAAATCAGGGATGCAGGGGAATTAGCCAAACAAAACAGCCCAGATACGTGCTGAGTGCAGACCCGTGCTAACTGAGTGCAGACCCGTGCTAACTGAGTTCAGACCCGTGCTAACTGAGTTCAGACCCATGCTAACTGAGTGCAGACCCGTGTTAACTGGAACACTGATTAGGATATGTAGCAATAATTATAACAAATTCAGAAGATAAACATAAACAGATTGTAATGCATTTGATTAACTTATGAATCTGAACCTGTTTTTTAAAAATTATACAGGAACTGATAAAATTTTTTAAATGAATTTGTATAGAGGAAGGAAGAACTGAAATCACTATAGTGGTGAATAATAAATCACTATAGTGGTGTTTAATAATCACTATAGTGGTGTATAATAATTACTATAGTTGTCTATAATAATCACTATAGTGGTGTATAATAATTACTATAGTTGTCTATAATAATCATTATAGTGGTCTATAATAATCACTAGTGGTCTATAATAATCATTATAGTGGTCTATAATAATCACTGTAGCGGTCTATAATAATCACTATAGTGGTCTATAATAATCATTATAGTTTTCTATAATAATCATTATAGTGGTCTATAATAATCATTATAGTGGTCTATAATAATCATTATAGTTTTCTATAATAATCATTATAGTGGTCTATAATAAGTGAGTTTGCTGGATGTTTCCTGAAGTCTCTATGAATTACATTGATGATTAATATAAAACAAGAACAAAGGCAAAAGTTTTTTTAAATAAAGAATAAACAAAAGTACAATATTATAAACAGCAAGAAACAAGAAAACTGATGAAGTTCCCAGATCACACACATATTCATACAAATACCGTCATAAAAAACCACACACACACACACACACACACGTCATCAAAACCACACACACGTCATCAAAACCACACACACACACACACAGATATATACACGCACACATAATATATTAATAATATTGTTATTAAGCTTTTTGTCATATTGCCACTTTTTATCATTTTTGTTTGCACATTTGTGAGATATTTCCAGATATTTTCAGAATGACAAAACCATTATTCTCATCAAGCCATTTTGGACGTACATCAGTGAAATACTGCAAATGTCTCTCATCTCTCTTTGGGAAAATGTCAAAGTAGTGTCCTTCTACAGAAATATACTGTATGATTTTACTGTTCTGTTATTATAATGCCTGTAATTCTATTAGGTCACCAGTGAACTTTACTGAAGTAGAAAACACTGATGCTTAAATTAGTAGATATGTTTGTGTGCTAAGAAAGGATTAGTCACAGTGTGAAAACAACAAAAACAAAGATAAACTTAAACATCTGTGCTTATCATGCTACCGTAACCATGACATGCCGTGTCATAACCATAACTCCTCCCATAACCATAACTCCTCCCAGGCTCCTGACCCTGGACAAAATCAGCTTTACATTCAGAAGGCTGATGAAAAAAGATGCACTTTGTAAGTATGCAAATGTACATGGTTGAAAAATAAAACATCGGAGCTCTAAAAGGGCCCGCCTCTGCTCTAAACCCCGCCTCTGCTCTAAACCCCGCCTCTGCTCTACACCCACCAGGCCACAGTCTCTTCAGTCACCCATCCTGCAGAGAACCATGCTGCACCAGCATTTACTAACAGGTCCATCATGTGGCATAGCAACCAGGTGCAGAGCGACCAGGTGTGGAGCAGTGGGTCCTGCCTAAGACAAGAGCTGAACATTATAAGGTACAGTTCTGAGGTTTCATTTCCATCGTCAGGTAGCGCTGTACTTCCATGCATTGGGATCAGTTTGTAGTCCATTAGAAGAGTGCAAAGGTCTGCAGTGTTGCAACCTCTTCCCACACGTGCAGGAGCTCTTCACACACATGCAGGAGCTCTTCCCACACGTGCAGGAGCTCTTCCCACACGTGCAGGAGCTCTTCACACACGTGCAGCAGCTCTCCCAGCCTTTCCATAATTCTGGAATGGAGACAAATTGAAGCGGAACGTTGTCTCTGGGTGCAGAGGAAGCCCGAACACCGATGCAGTCAGCTGCGTTAGTTTAGCACAGAAAGGTGTTGAGGTCAGTAGAGGAAGCAGGACTTGCTTGTACACCTTCACATTGGGTTCATTATGGTAATACCAGGTGATTCTCTGATTTCATTAGTGCATGTTATATTTGAGACTTGTGTCTGACCTCAAGCTATTTCAGATGGTACAGAATGGATGGTCCCCTCTTGGCTTTGCAGTAGTGGGCTATGGGAGAGAAGGAGGCTATAGCAGGTCGGACAGTGCAGTCAGGACCAGAAAGAAGGCCGTGCTCTGCGGGGTGAGTCTCTGGGGAGAACGGGCTCTAATTTGAGGAGCTGAGTCCCATCCCTGCACTGGCCCTCGTCCTGTTGGTCCAGGAGACTGTCATTCACCCAGGGAGAGCACAGGTTTGGCTGCTCCATCGGAGTTGGCAGGACAGCCACGCCCCCTCCGAACTCCGCTGTGGACGGGGTTTCTGTGCTGGAGGTGCGAGCTGGGGAGTCGCCCCATTGAGCCTCACATCGGGCTCGAGGGGAGGGGCGGGGCCTGGCCAGGAAGTCGAGCGTCTTGGGGCGCTCTGGTTGGCAGCGGCGGCGCGGAGTGGGCGGGAAGACGAGCTTGGGGTCAGGCAGGCGGGGCACTTCCATGGGATCCTCCCTCACAGACCATCGACTCTCTGCAGATCAACAGAAATAAAGAAAAGAAAGAATTACACCATATCAACAACTCGGTCTGTACCCTGCCACTTAAGAAACATCAAAACAAGACAAATGGTAACCATACATGACATATGGTAACCCTGTATGACACTGTCCAGGGGAAAGACCCAAAACTAAGCACATTTCAGCCCTTATATACACTGGAACTCCTTCATTACTCTGTTTAGGAGTGTGGAACTGAATGCGAACATAATCAGTATCCAAGGAAATATTGTCTTGTGCAATAGGGGGTTTGTTTGTAGCTTTAATGAGCAGGAAACTGTCAATGTACTGAGAACTTGGAACAGGGTTAAGGTTAGAGTGTGAGAGAACCGTTACATCTAATCTGCTGTGAGGTAAAATATGTACATTATTTATATTTGATATTACAGATGTTATATGCAGAATATGCAGAAAGTCAATCTAAAGATGTAACTAAAGATGTAACTAAAGATGTAACTAATGTCAGTGAAAAGATCACACAAAGTCTAATGCCAAAGGTTGTGGAAGACATGTTAACTCTTCCATTAAGGAAAAGACAGATCTGAACCAGGTATTAATAGGGAAGAACGGTGCAGTCTAAGTAAATAGTTACAGCTATGAAACCTTGCTGAATGTTCCAGGACGTGGCCTACTCTCAAGCACTGGAATGAACATCAGCAGGGTTCTGATGGTTCTGATGGTACTAAGGGTTCTAAAGGTTCTGATGGTTCTAATGGTTCTGATGTGTCTGCAGGGGGCGCACTGCTGGACCTGTGTGCTCCTGCACTGTTCTGGCAGCTGCTGGATGCTCACTGGGGTGGGTGTGGTTTGTTGGACAGCGTTTCTTTATCGCCCCATCAGAGGGCGTGCGTCGTAGGCTGTGGGCGGAGCTGGGCGCTGCTGGCACATGTGTGGGCGTCAGAGACTGTCGTGGGTTGCGTTTGAAACTCTCCAGATGGGTGTTGACGAGCGGGTTGATGGGCGGTTCCGGCGGCAGCGGGGGCGACGGTGGGCGGAGCACCAGGAGCTCCTCGCTGTCGGAGCGCAGGAGGGAGCGGGTGGAGTTACAGTCCGACACAGATGACAATGACAGGAGGGTTAGGGAGGAGGGGAGGGGCCTCATGGGGCTCTCCCGTTTGAACACTTTCCGTGTGGGTGGGCTGGTGCTCTGCTTCTGCCCTCCCCCTCGATGGAAAAGCCCCTCCCAGCGTGGGCGGATGCTCTCCTCCACCCTACCTGCCTCCAGCAGGTTGCTGCCCAGACCCACCACTGCCAGCACCGCACCACAACCCAGCAGCACCAACTCTGACCTTCGACCCCCAATAGGGCTCCGCCTTGAGCAAACAGGGGAGGAGTCAGAGCCATGGCCAATGGCGCTGTTCTCTGTGCCATGACCACTGGAAACAGACCCCTCCCTGTGGAAGGGGATGCAGAGGTAAGACAGACTGGGAGAAGTGGGAGCCTCTGATTGGTTACTGCAGTCTTCATGTTCTACAAAGGAAGAAAGACAGAGAAGATAGTGATAAAAAAAAGAGAGACAAAGAGGCAGACAGAGAGAACAGAAAGTGATCAAGAAGAGCAGAAGAGAAAGCAGAGAGAGAAACAGATTAAAAGAAAGAGAATGAGAGGAAAAGTGAGGGAGAAAGACAGTGAGAGAGAGAGAGAGAGAGAGAGAGAGAGAGAGAGAGAGAGAGAAGCACAGGGAGAACAGGACTAAGTAAGATGTTTCCAAGTGTTGCATCATTTCCCTGAGTAGGGTGCATGTCACTGACAGGAACACTTTAAAGCAGGTGGGTGTATTTAACGAGGCCTGGGAGGACCACACTGAAGGCCGTTAACCTGCTGTAGTTGCCAAACCAATCAGACATTTTACTTGGTCTTAGAAGGAAAAAATCAATGTAAACATAGAGACCTGATAGGCTGAAGTGTCACTTAGCAACAGCAGAGCAAGAAGGCCTACTGTGCTTCCTTAATAAAGCTGACTGTGTTCCTGTGGTAGGATTCACTCATGCCCTGCTGGGCGGGGCTTTCACTGGGTGTGGTTTCTGAATGTGTGCGAGGGCAGAGCTTCTGGGGTGCCCACACAGGGTGTGGTTAGTATCAGGGGTAGGTGGGGAGGGGTTACCGGTCTCCGGGAGGGAGGGCACTCCGGGCACTGCGGGGCTGTGTCTGGGGGAGCGGTGCAGGTTGGGAGCACTGCAGGAGCGCTGCCTACTTCCCTCCTTAGGAGTCATCAAACTGGGGAGAGAGAGATGTAAGAGAGAGGGAGAGAAAGAGAGAGAGAGATGTGGAGAGAGGGAGAGAAAGAGAGAAAGATGTAGAGAGAGGGAGAGAAAGATATGTAGAGAGAGGGAGAGAAAGAGAGAGAGAGATGTGGAGAGAGGGAGAGAGAGGTAAAGAAAGAGGAGACATAGATGGAGAGGGAGAAAGAGACAGAGGGAGAGAGGGAGAGAGAGCAGAGGGAGAGAGGGGGAAGAGAGGTGCAGAGGTGTAAAATCATACAAAAACTTCACTGTATGGTGCTTTCAGAAATGCTGCTTGGGTCAGTTTGGCTTTGAGCCAAAACCTGAATGTGATTTTGTTTTTGCAGAGAGACATGGCC